>APFE030470029.1:106626-131792 GCA_000404065.3 Pinus taeda | reverse complement strand
GTTTAACGATAATCTCAGAGTCACCAAAGACCTTTAAGTTTTGAAATTTGAGGCCAATCGCTTTATATAGTCCTTGGACTAGTGCTTCGTACTCGGCTGTGTTATTGGTGCATTCAAATTCTAATCTACAGGACAGCATTGTTTTTTCTCCTTGTGGACTGACCAAAATGCATCCTGCTCCTGATCCTTCACTAGACTTAGATCCATCAAAATATAAAGACCAAAATAATGAATTATCTACAGTTTTTGTTACAACATTCCCAGTAACATTAACGCATTTAGACCTGTCGGTCTGTGAAAAGTTTTCAATTTGTGATGCGAAATTGTTGACTGAGAAAGGAGATGGCTAGGCAATATAATTGCCAAAAAATGACTCGGAAGAATAATTTCCTAGGATATTGTTGTTGAACGCAACCGGTTGATTTTCCTGTTCAAATTCTGTAACAGTGTGAGGCATATGCTTTTCCCGATCAATCTTTATTTGATTAGGCTTTCCCTTATAGGGAAGCCACATGTGAGACCAATCAGTAGAGATATACCCATGGAGTTTTTCTGACCAATCCCTGCTTAGAATTAACCCATAGAACTCAGGTATATCAACAACTAGGATATCAATCCTTTGGACTATTCGTGGATCTACCGATAACCTGATCGTTACAGAGTTTATTTCCCCTAGAACTTGAACCTTAGTTCGATCTAACTGCACGATATGAATAGAAGATTTCTGGGGTTCTATATTCAGTTTAAAGAAAACTGAAGCAGGCATTATATTAGACGATGCCCCATAATCAATTAAGCAATTATGCAGATTTTGGTTGTAAATTTCATATGTTAAGAGGAAAGGGGGGGTATGGGAGTTTGATCTATCTCCAATCAGAATTGTGTCAGTTGCCTCAACTCTACCAGCAGGGGGTTGTCCTGAGTTGCTTGCAGCTTTAGTGGTGGGAAGGGGTGAAGAAGGAACAGCGTTAAGTTCTTTGAGGAGTAATTTTTGTTGATGCTTTAATTTACTAAGCTCAAACATTGTGATGTTTGCCTTAGTTTTCTTCATGTCATCGACGATGTTATAATCCATCGAATCAGAAACTACCAATGTTTTAGATGATGAAGGTGTAGTGGAGGATGATGGCTGATTGTTAGATACTGTCGCGGCTGGCTTCCTAACGGGTACCTTTTCCTTTGCATTATTGGTTCCAGCACTCCTTTTCTTTGGATTAGCTTGAACAGGTTCGGGAGTACCTTTACTCCTTGTAGTGACAGGAAAGGATTCTTTCTCAGCATCAGTATCGGAATTAGGGAGTATAAAGTCCCACATCCCGTGAAATTCAACTACTTCCTCTTCTTCTTCTTCGGATGGTGTAACTGTTTCTTCCTCTTCTTCTTCCTCAGGATCCGAGTCTGCATATGATATAACATTTGGAGGTTTGGACTCAGGTTTCTTGAAATTCCTATACGGTTTCTTTGTTGAGGATTCTGATAATAGATGTGTCATATGTTTTTAGATCGTCATATTTCCAAGCGAAAACATGTTTATTCCTTCGCAACAGACTAATGAATGCTTCCTTTTCCTCTATGGAAAGTCCTAATCCTAAATTAATGTTTTGAGGATTTTGTTCAGTGCCGAGGTTTATTAATTCAAACCTTAAGGTGGAGCTGTGGAGCTTTGTATTAGATACAGGTTTGAACCTGTCTTTAATATCATAAAGATCTTCAAGCTTCACTTCGCGCTTAGGGATTGAGTTTTCTTCATGTTTACCTTGCATTCGAGTGTCGTGTTCGTCTTCCTCAATGATTTGATTGTCATAGGATTTTTCAGAGGTCAGAAATTGCAAAATGTCATCGTCGTGGTTAAACACTCTCCAATTGGTTACATTGTTAGGAATGGATGGTCTAAAAAGTAATTCTACTGAAAACCTATCTGGACTATAGTCTTTAGAAGGGAGTAGCTTGGAAGCGACATTGGATAGCAAGTCGGCTACCGAATTTTGTGACCTGGGAATGGAAGAAATATTGAATGCTAAAAAATGGGATGTTAGCTCTTGTACCATCGATTGATAATGCTTAAGATGGTTCGAAAGACAATGAATTGTATTCCTTACCTGTTTAACGATAATCTCAGAGTCACCAAAGACCTTTAAGTTTTGAACTTTGAGGCCAATCGCTTTATATAGTCCTTGGACTAGTGCTTCGTACTCAGCTGTGTTATTGGTGCATTCAAATTCTAATCTACAGGACAACATTGTTTTTTCTCCTTGTGGGCTGACCAAAATGCATACTGCTCCTGGTCCTTCACTGGACTTAGATCCATCAAAATATAAAGACCAAAATAATGAATTATCTACATCTTTTGTTACAACATTCTCAGTGACATTAACGCATTTAGACCTGTCGGTTTGTGAAAAGTTTTCAATTTGTGATGCAAAATTGTTGAATGAGAAAGGAGATGGTTGGGCAATATAATTGCCGAAAAATGACTCGGAAGAATAATTTCCTAGGATATTGTTGTTGAATGGAACCGGTTGATTTTCCTGTTCAAATTCCGTAACAATGTGGTTCATATGTTTCTCCCAATCAATCTTTATTTGATTGGGCTTGCCCTTATAGCGGAGCCACATATGTGACCAATCGGTGGAGATATACCCATGGAGCTTTTCTGACCAATCCCTGCTTAAAATCAACCCATAGAATTCAGGTATATCAGCGACTAGGATGTCAATCCTTTGGACTATTCTTGGATCTGTCGATAACCTGATCGTTACAAAGTTTATTTCCCCTAGAACTTGAACTTTAGTTCTATCTAACTGCACAATGTGAATAGAAGACTTCTGGGGTTCTATATTCAGTTTAGAACAAACTGAAGCAGGCATTATATTCGAGGATGCCCCAAAATCAATTAAGTAGTTGTGTAAATTTCGATTATAAATTTCATAAGTCAAGAGGAAAGGAGGGGTATGGGAGTTTGATCTATCTCCAATCAGAATTGTGTCAGTTGCCTCAACTATACCGGTAGGGGGTTGTCCTGAGTCACTTGCAGTTTTAGTGGTGGTAAGAGGTGAAGAAGGAACATCATCAAGTTCTTTGAGTAGTAATTTTTGCTGATGTTTTAATTTACTAAGTTCAAACATGGTGATGTTTGCCTTAGTTTTCTTCATGTTATTGACAATGTTATAATCCATCGAATCAGAAACTACCAATGTTTTAGATGACGAAGGTGTACTAGAGGATGATGGCTGATTGCTAGATACTGTCGCGGCTGGCTTTCTAACGAGTACCTTTTCCTTTACAGTATTGGTTCCAGCGCTCCTTTTCTTTGGATTACCTTGAACAGGTTCGGGAGTACCTTTACTCCTTGTAGTGACAGGAAAGGCTTCTTGCTCAGCGTCAGTATCGGAATTAGGGAGTATAAAGTCCCACATCCCGTGGCATTCAACTACTTCCTCTTCTTCTTCTTCAGATGGTGTAACTCTTTCTTCCTCTTCTTCTTCCTCAGGATCCGAGTCTGCATATGATATAATGTTTGGAGGTTTGGACTCGGGTTTCTTGAAATTCCTATATGGCTTCCTTGTTGAGGATTCTGATACTTGTTTCTTGATCTCAACCATTTCATTCGACATGGTTTTAAGGACTTTTTGAAGGCCCTCCATGTCATATGGATCCTACGTAATCTTTTTCTTAGAGTCATATTTCAAGGACACTTTTTTCAATTTTCTTTCTTCCAAGGCAGTTTTCTTTTCTAAGGCAATTACGCTCTTTTCCACAGCGAGTGCTTCCTTCATGTTTTTGACCAATGTCGGTTGTTTAGCCCTATGGACAAATATGGTAATGTTTGAAGGAAAAGCAGTGATATACCACTCGCTTCTAACTTGTTCACTTGGCTTATCATCAGTGGGGATTTTTTTCAAGAGTTTGTTGAATCTGGAGTTGAACTCCTTAATGGGTTCTCTTGACTCAATCCTTAAATTGGAAAGGTCATGGACAAGTGTAGCTAAGGATCTGTCATCGTCGTATTTGGTGAGAAACTGTTCCTGGAAGATATTCCAACTCGTGATGGATCCAGAGGGCAAGGAAAAATACCAAGACCTTGCAGATCCTTGTAGTGAATAGGGAAACAATCTTACTACCACATCTTCTTTAGTGACTCCCTTTACATTGACCGACAGCATAAAATTGTTAATATGTTCTTCTGCAGAAGTTCCAACATCTGGATTGAACTTGGGTAACCATTTTTCGGGGTAATCGGGTAAAGGATGTAAAGGTGCAGGCATGGTGACCGCACCAGGACTTCTCCATGGTATTTGGGCCATTTTAGGATTACCAACGATCGCTTGTGGTGTTTCAGGTGCCTGAGGGGGAGGTGGAAGTATAGACTGAAAAGATTGCGATGCTTGAAATGAAGTCCCTTGGTGAACAACGATATGAAGTGGTGAAGAGGGTGTTTGACTTCGCACAGGTGATGATGAAATGGAAGATGATGGAGAAAAGGTTACGCTACCAGAACCTTCGGTGGTCTTCTCGATCCTTTTCCTTTCAGGTAAAGGAAATTTGGGTGGTTCAATACCTAGATTTTCTCTATGGAGTCTGGTAAGGTGACGGGGTAAGCGAAATTGCGAAGTCTGACTTCCTTGTGATAGTTCAAACCTAGGAGGGGAAATTGAGAAGCCTTGAAGTTTCTGGATGATGGATTGAACTTCAGGGGACTCTGGACTTAAGTGTTCTAAAGTATGTTGTAATTGAGCAGTAGTGGTTGATTCCTCTTCGTCTCGTCTGGATACTGGGGATTCAGAATGTGAACGAGATGTCCGAGGAGAGGCAGAGGGTGAATTACTCTTTGAGTGGTTTGTAGGTGTTGGATTACTCGCCATTCATAACGGATGGCCCTCCTTCTAGTGCCAGAAATGTTGAGGTCTCAGAAATCGCTGCCACAACATTGGGGAATAACAACCCGGTCTGGACCTTAGTACAGCTCCTTTTCCATTTGGGATGGTGGCTCCGACTGGAGATAACAGGACCAGTTTCCCGATAATAAAATAAAAGGGATGGATGGGTGATGAATAGTTTGCTTAAGTGATAGGTGACTAGCTTATTCTATTTGACAAAATAGGGAAAACTAACTTAATCCCGGGAACAACTTATTCATTCGGAATGCAGCGTTAAATAATCTTTATCTATCTAACAGGCATGTAGATGACTCTCCAAAATAAATAAGAGACATTCAATCATTCAAAGATTACTTCATATGAATAGTCACAATGAAGCGATAAATAAAAATTACTGCATTCACTGTTTATATCATTGATACATATATACGATTGAAGGGGAAGCATGCGATAAACAACCAATAGTGGAATGCATAAAGAATGTTGCGAAAAGCACATATATATATAAGTGATAATAGCAAGAGAAATTTAAACAACAATTCATATAAAAAAATGAGTACAGATGCAGATAATAGTACCATGTGAGCTGCAGATCAATCCGAAATATCAATCGCTATTCAAAATTCCTTCTTCAACACAGAAATGCTTTTAAACAATGACAGTAGTGCACATTTTCATAAAAAATTTCCTCATTAGATTAAGAATAATTGGTCGAGTTTCATAAAAAAAATATCCCTGAAGTACAATAGTGCAACTTTAGGGTTTAAGTCATATACAAAACTTTACGACCCTTTCTAAATGCATGAAAGGGTCTATAAATACTACTAAGCTAAAAAAATCTATAAAACAAAATCCTACTAAATTGGTATCTGTAAATGCGATCTATTTCTTAGGGGTGATCTGGAAGTCGGCGATGTGAGTCATGACTCAGGTTGTTTGCCCTTAAACCTGAGCTGGCTTATCGCAAGCATCGACTCCACTTATGGCTGTCTATTGAGGCGCAAAATTGGGCAGCGAAGGTGCCATCCTGAATGTCGGGTATAATATACCCGACGGCATCCGTGAGGCATTTCAAGGCGGCTCTTTGGCTGTATGGCTTGATTAAGAAGAACCAATAAGCGTCCCATGTTAAACTGTTAATTCCAGTGATTAATCTTCCGTTTTTCTCCAGCTCCGAGTAGCATGAGTGCTCCAACATTTTTGTCGTTGTCAATTGACTTGGAGTACATTGGGAAAGCATATTAGACAAATAAAGCGTATTATTTACTAATTCAACCAAATTTCCAATGGTTGCTTTGCATCTGAAAATCGCTCTTTCTGCCTTCATTAGTTGCGATTGCCATTCTGTGAATAATATTTCTTTGTGTGATTACAGAATTCTCGGTAGATTAGTCGCCTGGCCTTGATTGGAATCCTGCCATTCTATAAAGTTTGTCAGTGTTTCTTCGGCCTGATCCAAATCGGTCCTTGCTTTTTCTACCTTTTCGCTTATGGATGCTACTAACTCGCATAATGGTTCTGCTTGTGTAATCTGCTGACATAGGAGCTTAACTTGATTAATCAATGCCTTATTCAATTGAAGCGCTTCTGCTTTGAATTCATCTACCTGAGGGAGCCTTTTCATTTGCTCAATTTGAGTTGACAATTGAGCGATTTGCTCATCTGTAGCTTTTATTGTTCCCTCAGTCGATATTCATAATTGCTCCAATGCTGCTGATAGTTCCCTTTGCCTTTGGATTGCGCCTTCGTCAATCCTCTGTTTCTCTTCTTGTAATTGCTTAGTCAGTTGATCATTGTTTTGCTGCTGTACTAGCAATTCTTGCTTCGCCTGCTCCGCCTTCTACTGCATTTCCGATAATTGAGCCTGTAGCGAAACGATGTCTTGATCTTTCGCTTTTAATAAACTGCTCACCTCCGATGCTTTATCAATGGTCGCTGCCGAATATGCTCCAGCGTATTGTGATAGCTTGGTTAAGTCATCGGAGGGATTAAATTCCTCTTTCCATACAACATTGCCCGTTACTGTTAATTCAGGGAATAGGGAAGGTTGATCAGCCCTTCTCCTTTTCGTCTATCGCTTTACAACAGCTTTATGCTTTGGGCTGTAAAATACATCCAAAGGGGGAATCTCTTCAATTTGCAAAATGATTTCTCCCTATGGATCCTTAGGAATTATTTCTATTTCTTTTGATTTGGGTGGGTCGCTGGTTTCGCCCGAAACCTGTTTTGATGTCGCTTCCTGTGTGTCGCCTTCTTTAGAAACCTCATCATCTTTCGAGCACTCTAGGTTGCCAATGATTGAGTTAAATTGCTGCCATTACTGGAGCAAATTCGGATCAATTTGTGTATCATCATTAACTTTTGAGCTGCTCTCTTCTTGGGCTTTCGCCTGGGTTTCATCCTGCCTCTGCACATTTTCCTGGGTTTCTTCCTGCCTCTGATTATGCACTTCCTCCTGCTACTTTGCTGTAGTAGGAGGTGGCGTATTGCTTCGCTGCTCAGGCTCGCTTGATTTTGTCGTCGTTGGAGTAGTCGCTAACAGGTCTAGAGGCAGAGTTTGCAACCTCTGTTCTCTAATCCTGTTAAATTCGGCTAGCCCCTCATCGTTGTATACATTTCTGGCAAGCGATTTAACTTGATATAGTGATTCGGCGGATGCAAACAAATCCTCGAATCTATCTTCTTTGTGCTCGACCTTGGCCAATTTGGCCTAGTCGAGCGCATTGTAAGCGATTTTCCTTGGATCATACTGCCTGCTTGGCAGAGTAGCCAGAGTCAGCGAATTTATCTTCCCAGCTTCCTTCTCTACATGCTTGATATCATGCAGGGTATAAATTCCAATTCGTAGGGGAAAGGAGGGCCAGACATGCTTTTTCGCTTTTTTCAGGGTCTGAGTAACCCCATCGGCATTGATTTGATAAGCTACTTCTCTAGGAATTAACTTATCAGGGATGTAGAGTGGGAGCACATGGGGCTTGGCCTGACTACCAAAAACTATAATGTAAGTGAATTTATCCTCTCCAAACCAACTTGCTACCGTGGTCAAATATACCCCTGCTTTTTTAGAAATCTTCGGGGCAGGCTTATAAAAAATGGAGTAATGAATTGGCAACATGAAACCGTTGCAGATTTGATAAAGGTGGTGTTTGTAGTTGGTTTTCCACAACTTTTGATGATATATGTGGATGGGTGTGGGGTCTTGCGACATCCACCTCCATCCGAGCACAGGAAATTCGGAATTGAAACATAAAACATCCAACACATAGGCACTGTAATAAAATGGTGGAATGAACCTCTCTGTGACGCGAGAATTAAATCTGAAATTAAGAATGGCCTTGGCTAACTTGTCGGATAATATATCCGCCCAATCCATAATCTCGCCACTACATGCCGCCTCCATTAAGGGGACCATTTCTATGGTAAAATTGGCGGAGTCATGTAATCCCCATAGTCTACATAACATAATTCCGGCATAGCAGTAAGGAGAACATAGAGAGTCGACTGAGTACTTACCCGAGGATTCATGCTTGTGCTTTGCTGGATTTTGTCTCCAGCCTCGAATTGGTTCGGAATCGGTCTCATTTTCTGCTCGGAACGTCTCTATAAATGCAGTGTTATACTTCTTCTCCTCCACCGGCAAATGATACATTTGCCTTATATCCGCGGCTCGAAAAGAACTAAAAATCCTCCCATCTGCAGTGGTGAACATTCTGTCGGTAATTGGGATCTCTTCGATTTCCCACCTTACCACATCCGTATATGGGAGAATTTGCTCCCGGGCTGCTATTCTGTGAAGAAAGGAGTTGGCCAAGTCTTTTAGATTGGCCTCAAATTTGCTGGTACTATCGCATGAGACTTGTATCAATCAAATTATATGTTCCTTTCCAAGTGGCCCTGGTAAGTCCCAGGCTTGTCGTATCTGATATAAGCCCTTTCTTTTTACCGCTTGAATCAACAACAGATTGCCCTGCGGCTGGCGAAGCAATAGGCATTATAGTCTTTTTGGACTTCTTTCCCATTCCACTCAATTCCGTCTCTGTGGAAGAATCCTGCACAGAGCGAAAGATAGGCGTAATACAGGCAACAATAACATGAATTGAATAGACTGAGGTATATATATCTTAATGCATTCATGGTGATCGATTGACTTAAGACGGCTTCCGGATCAAATCTGTGAATAGATCGCAAGCTTGCTGTTCTCATTAAATGGCCATTACGGCCTGTCAATTTCATTAATACCAGTCGCTTCAGTTAATGGCCGAATGATTTATTTGAAGCATGCCTTGGGCTATTTGGATGTTGAACGCGGATGAGCGACTTTTCAAAGGATATTGCCTTAAATACGAATAAATCGTATTAAACTGCCATTTATGATTTTACTTTGAAAACTGCGCTTTTACCCTTTTCGCAATCGGGCATCGGGGAAAATCCTAAGTCATTGCTTTGGTTTCATTTGGAATCCCTGATCACTAATAGCGATATCGCATCGCGTCGGGAGTAGCGAGTAGGGCCATTTAGAATGAGGGCATGGTGAGTCGCCGATCGCCGATAGCGATATCGCATCGCATCGGTGCGAGAGGGAGCTTATTTGCGCTTAAGCATTATCATCGATTGCCGATTGCCGATTGCCGATTTCGCATCGCATCGGAGCTAAGGGTTGCTAATCGTGTTACTTTATGCTTTGCCGATATCCGATAGCGATTTCGCATCAGCGAAAATCAAGATGTCCCTTAAGTTGTGCTCTCTTTGTCATTGCGATATCGCAATGAGAAAGATAAATCATTTTAGGTTGGGGTTTTTTGATTGGTTTTATTGAAAAGGCCTTTTAGTAATGTTTTCTTTTATTTCTTCAGGCCTTTTTGAAATAGAACTTTAAATTGATACCAATTTAAATATAAAAATTAAAAAAGGGACCCATTTCATATTATAGTTTTGAAATAGTAATGATATGAAATGGGGGGTTGTTGTAGGGCACAACAGGAAGATATATGGGTTCACAAGGCTCCTACCACGGAACCTTATTTTGAATTGAAACGCGTAAAGGAGAAGTTTATGGAAGCTAAGAAGAGCTTCGCAGAGGCCTCTACTTCAGGTAGTAAGGATCAAATAAAGACAGGGATGGATCCTTCTATGCTAACTACCTTTTTAGAGACATGCATGAAACTACTGCATGATAATAAGGTAGCTAAAGGACTACAAGAACTAATAACTAGGTCTGCATGGTCAGGGGAACCTTGTGTAGTCCGAAAAGTAGGAAAGCATATATTGTGCACTGGGAGGGAGATGAGATTAATGGTACAGATTGGTGGATACGGAATGGATCTGGTAATTCTAGACTTGGGTTTGGATGTGAATGTGTTACCAAAGTAGAGTTGGGAATGCGTGGGCAGGCCCGCATTCCAGTGGTCCCCTATTCAATTATAGATGGTAAACCAACAAAAGATCTTTCCCATGGGGAGGTTGCAAGGGGTAACAATGGATATCGAAGGTGCAAGCACACAGACGAACTTTGAGGTAATAGAGATTGTTGATGACAACAACCCCTACCCTACGTTACTAGGAATAGACTAGGCCACTGATATGAATGGAGTCATCAACATGAAGTAGTGGAACATGATATTCAAGAAAAAGTCTCTATGCGTAGTAGTTCTGCTAGATCCAGTCGAAGGAGCGCACTACACCGAACTTGTGCACGATGATGATAGTGAAGATGAGCTGGATTACATTTACCATATAATGGTACAAGATCAGGATTGGGTGAACCTCACTGCAGATGGGAGAATCTCATGGGAGTGTGACATTTCATGTACTTCGGATTCAGATGAAGAAATATAACGCTGACAGAACCGGTTGCACAAAGTGACAATGCTGAATTGCAACATGATGATCAGATCACTACGGCGCATGACGACTGAAGCAAGGGAACTCACAACCTATGGTGGGGTAATAGGAGTGGATGAATTCTTGGACAAAAGTGCAGTACTGAAACAACAATGGTATGATGCGCTGGAATGGTCGTTGCGCACGACACCCACACAATGGTGGACTACACATCAAGAGGTTATGGGGCACTGGCGCGAATATAGAAGATGGATGCACTTATGGTTTGGAAGTCCCCAACATCGAACACGAGTTAGGCAGCCAGAACGGAGTAGGCCACACGCCCACCTGTGTCGATAGGTGCATGCATGTGCTGTGTAAGTGCCTCCCAAACTAAGGATCAGAAGTCGGAACCTGATGTTGCAGCAAGGAAGGTGACATACTCCACGAATGATCTACGATGGAGCATTCAAAAAGCTATGCGAATTCATGAAAATAGTTCACCAGATGATTCGAATGGACTGGGACCTGCGCATACCAGCGATTCAATGGGTGTATAGGACCATAGCAAAAACCGAAGTGCAGAAATGACCCCAACACTAACAAGAAGAGATGAAACCAGGAGAATATAGAAGAATCCCTAGATTAGAGCTCCCATAGTTTGGACAAGACGTTAGGATCTAGGTAAATGAATTAGGTAGTTACAGGAAGCCATTCGGTAAGGGAGCTTGAAACTTTGCATGCTCGATGAAGAGTGGGGATGGTTGAGGAAGAAAAGCGTGACATTGGATGAATAAATCAGCAAACTAGAAATTGAATTCGTGCAAGTAGGCCATGAGAAACTAAGCATGATGGGACCAAGTCTAGCCAGCCCTCCTACTACATTAGAAAGAGTTGCAACCCTATTATCATGGCTATGACTGCACTTTACTAAATAGGGGAGCGTACCATACAAAGAAGAACGTGACACACCACCGGACGCAAGGGTATTTGAAGGGTGCCCACAGCTCAGGCTAGAAGATAAATTGAAGCCTCGCACCTGGGGTTCAACCATCTGATTATTTGTATGAAGCATAGTCTCAACACTCCAAACAATTGAAAGAAGGCGTGGGACTATAAATGATTCTGCAGGAGAGCTGCGCAAAAAGGAGGTTCCGCGCAGGGCCAGTAGGTCACAAGGGTCGCGGTCGTGTGCAAGGGGTTGCACTGTTGCACAAGTAGAATGGGAGGTGACCATTGATGTCATTGTTTAGGATAAGAGGTCTACCTTAAGGTAGAAAGGAGTAGGCGGCGGGCCATTAAGACAGGAGTTAAGAACTAGACTCAGGATGATCTTCCCCCAAGAAGGTATTAGTGACTCAGAAGTGGAAGGAATGGGCGAATTCAAATTCAACCGTTACTATAAAATCCCTTAGGGTAGCCTCGAGGCAACACTTGGTTGTTTGAGATTTGAGACAGTATCGAGCATTGAGCACTAAGCTACCTTGCCACCCATGAGTGCGTGATCGAATGAATCCAGTGTAGAAACAATGATGGCTATGAGGACTAGAGTGTGATTCGCGGAAGTAAACCTAGAACCATGTGTGACCCAGGAGGAGCTTAGAGAGGCAGCAGTTGCAGCAGAGGTTCCCAAGTCCCCATGCACACCAAGACCACAAAAAAACTAGTAGCCCATGGGGCTAGTCCAGGTGTCACCACGGAACCCACGATTTAGTCAATTGTCAATGACAGAGAAGGGAAAAGCTATTACCATTGAAACAGAGGAAGAGGAGGAAGATTTGCAAGCCCTGATCGCCCAAATTGAAGCACAGGACAATGAGGTGGAGAATGTTTCCCACATACATTTGGCGATAAAGTTACCCCCCTACATCCCCCCATGGAAAGGGACAACCAAGATACCGAAGGACCTAGAGGCTATGAAGAGTGTGCTCCAGATCTCACTTCTTCCGGACGAGATAAGGTTTGACGGTCTGCAACTAAATATAAAGTTTGAAGACTGGGACCTCGCAAATAGTGAGAAGTTCCCACAGTTAGCCGCGGAGCAATTATTGCAGCAAAAATGGTTACACAGTGTGGAGAAGGCTGGGTTACTCCATCTGCGGTGGATACCCCAGTATTACCGCACACCTATCACAATTTTTGTCATTTAGCAGCTACTGTGTCTAGTACATGATGGGTATCTCTAGCTGGAGGAGTCGATTCCAATCACGACTGATTTAATTCATCGGATTTTGTGGCTGCCTATCAAAGGAAACAACCCCACAGCCATAGCGGGAAAGAGCAATGACTTGGCCCTTGCAGAAGTTATGAAGGCCAAATATAAGCTGGAGAAGAGGAAGCAATGTACTAGCATCTGTAATTGTGTTGGCAGAGCAATGTGTAGAGGGGGTCTAGTTCAACTAGGTGCAGTTTCTCTGCAATGAGTTTTTGACAAATTATAGGGAGGTCCAGGAGTAGGGTAAGACCTTCCACTATGCATGGTTGCTCTTATCCATCCTATTGGTTGGAGGGGAGCTGCCGAAGGACAGTCGGTTCCCCACCATTGAGAAGAACCTACCCGAGGCTGTGAGGTACACCTCACTCTGGGCAACGAAAGACACAATGACTGTTCGTGAGATCAAGGTGTTTTGGGTGTTCATGGAGGTGAGCATCCGAACTTGGATCAACCACAGGCTACACTTGTCCCCAACAGTGTACAACAGTTTTCAAAGCACGGCAGAGTTCAAGGCAGATATGCATAATCTATATATCCGGGTGTGAAAGGATCCAACCTGAACGTGGGTGAAGCTTCCATTTTGCAACGGACAATGCAATCTTTGATGTAATGGTGACATGGTCTCCAGAGTGGTGTTCTCTGGACTTGGCAGAGCTAGAAAAGATCACATCACGATAGTGGAAGAAGGAAACCAAGTTGTGCATCGCGAAGATGGCAGAGAGAAAGTACCAGGAACAGGAAGCGATCGTGTAATGGAAGGCAGATGAGGCAGCCACGACAATGCAGACGACAGAAACCACAACCACACCTATTAGAGCCTAGTTTCACCTCAAGCTGAAAAGGTAAGCTTCTAGGTCCACATCAAACCACGCTCAGCCTTGTAGCTAGCCCTACGAGGACAGGAGAGGGCTCTCTCCAGGTCAATCTCAACAAAAGATAATTGATGGGGCTTGAGATGAATGAAATAAAAACTAATTTTAGTCTAGTTATGAAGTGCGAGGATTTGATTTGATTTTTTGGGGGTTTTTTGTTGGAAAAGGGGGAAGGCAAATTTGGGTCCAGGGATGAGGCCAAATTTTTGCAGAGTTCTAGTTGGGGCAAGGTAGGCAGTAGTTTTGATGCTTTAGATTGAATGAATGGATAGAAAAGACTGCTGAGGAGTTGAAGAGGGAAAGGGGCTGCAACAATCCTGTCCAAATGGATGAAAATATGTAAAACTAAACAAATTTTAAGGTAGAGCACCATAAGCTACTGAATTCTACCTTTGTCACTCAATTTGTTTAATTTCAAAAGCAGAGAGAAGGGAAATGGCATACATAAAACATCAATAAAATTAAAATTACATGAAGAAAAAAACACCATTAAAACACGGAGCCACATGGATCCCAACAAGCGCTGCAAAACCCTGGTCTTTCCTTTGCCAAAAGTGCAGAAATCAAATGTACAATGAAGTGCCAAGCAATCCCAAGTGTCCAACCCTGAAAAATGACTCAGAAAATACATGATATAGACCATCCTAACCCATTCCCATGCCTCTAGGGGTCTAGCTCATCATTCTAGGAGCTATTTCAACCATATCTAAACAAGGAGTTGAAAAATAGGCAAAGAAACAACTTGCCTCTATATGCTAGGAAACTGATTCATTCACTCACATTTCACCTTTTAGTGAATGAATCCTTTAGAACAAGTAAATATGTGCCAAAATTACATAATAATCATCAAGTTACATCAATATAGATCAATATTTACATCAAAAAGTAAAAATAGTCAAAACTGGCCGAATTTCTGAGCTAAAGGGTGAAAAATAGGCCAAAATCCTCTATGCACCGCGCCCAAAATCTCTATGCATAGCGCAACTTTGTAGTTTATTTTTAGGCCCTTCCCGAAGTCTAAATTGAGCTCATGGTAGCTCGTTGGAAAGCCCTACTTGTCTACTTTCCAAGCCAAGTGGAATTTCTGGATTTGGTGTCCATTTTCCCCTCTAAATATCCAATCTCCCAAGACTGGTTCCTGTGTGTGGAAAACGTGGCAGAAAGTCCATTTTCAAGGTGTTTTTGGACCTTTTTAGGGCTCAAAACCTACCCAAATTTCTTGGCCATAGGTAGGCAAGCATAATTTATCATGCAAAATCCAGAAATACAAAGTTTTTTGGATTTAGAGCCCTCTAGCAAAAGTGAGCGCCACATGGCGCGGCGCATAGGGAGAAAAACTCTGTTTTTTAGTGCAAAAAATTTTCAAAATGCAAAAATTGCTCCAAATTTCTTGAAATTTGGGCTGGACCTTCTCTATCAAGTGCTATGTTGGGCTAAAGAGGCTTTGGCCAATATCTAAAGACGATCATGCTCCCTTTTGCCTCTTCCGAAGCTTGCTTTGGCTAGCTCTCTCAACATTTAAATCTCATTTGATCTTGATTGAGGCCACATGGTGCTACACCATTTTCCCTCTGATCTCCTAGCCTTTTCGGGTGATGCATCAAACACTTTGTTTTTTTTTGGAACTGATGAATTTGAAGAATCATTATCCATAGTCAAGTCCTCTCTGTATGGGAGAGAGATCTGTTGAGCTTCACTTGATTCTCTTTTCTTTGCAGACGAGGGGGAAAGGAAGACACAATCTTTCCATAACCTTTGAGGCGTTATGACCATCAGCAAGCCACAACCCATCATTTTCAAGCCTGATATGACTGACGCATTTGTTGGTGGTGATCTCAAAAGCTGTCTTGTGGGAGCATGCCATTCATTTATCAATTGGGCTATAAAGCTGAGAAGAAGGAAACAAATCATGAAAATCCAATATTCTTATGGTCAAAAGCAGCATGATCTACAGCCAGAAGGAACAAACACAAAGCCAAAAATCCTGCTTCACATGAAATAGAGATGATCTCCACAATCTGGACTCGTCTACTAATGTAAGGTCTTTCCACAACGAAAACAAAAAGTTGGAAAGTTGTAATGGAAAATACAACTAAAATCTGTTATGTACAATAAGCACCAACAATGATCTCTAGTGCTAGTCTTCTTACTAAATCTAAGACTGTGTAATAAATTTTGAGGATCCCAAAAATATTTTGAGGCATAGGTACAACCGCATCCTCTCCATCATTAGAAGTTAATATTCTATCCCTGCCATTTTTAGCCCTCACACTTTCTATCTGAGGTAACATGACTTTAGATGGTCCTCGCAAATACTCAAACAACAGACCAAATCTAATTATAAATGATGATCTCAAACTGTTCCTTAGGATCCATTCTGCTCTTTTGTTGGGTCCAATTAAAATTTTAACTATGTTTTGATACCAATGATCTTTCTGAATTTCTTGATCAACTTCCTTGTATTACAAAAACACACCCATAATAATAGCAACTGAAATTAAAACCAACGCTGACAACAGAATAGCTGTGGGGATACCTAGCAATATCCTATACTAAATTACAATGTAATAAATCATAGTTCTTTTGTGGTTTCCTAATGAAATGATTGCAAATAAAATATAATTATACATTGTGGAACTAGAGCTCAGTCACTAAACTTTTGAAGTGCAGATTACATTCCTTAATGCATAACATAGGCTCATAAGTGGATGGCATTAAATACATATAAAATAACCATTGTATTTCTTGATATATGGCTGTATATAAGCCATAATATTGCCTCCATTAAAGAAACTGACCAAATTCACACCAAGATATCCTGCTAATGCTAGTGCTAGGATCTAGTCAGTTTGCAAACTAAATATTGTTTTCCAATCAACTATTACTATGCTATGTTCTAATCCATACAATTTGCTGGTCATCATAAAACAATGCATAAAACGAAATGTAGCTTCCTGGCACGTACATGGCAGTGCAAGTATCAACAAAAACATCTCAAACCTTGGTATCACTAGAGCACCAGATTTGGGCCTATCTGTTCACCATATCCACTTTCTCAATTGTAGAAGTAAAAGAATCAAGATGTAGACAAGCATCAAGCCACCTCCAATGACAATTAACCATAATATGTTCCTCTTAAACTCCTTCCATCCATCAAAATTGCTTGCCTTCAGGGCAAAGTCTTCCACAGGTTTTATCCCCTGCCTTTCAAAAAACAATTTATACTCCATTGGAAGAAGTGGTTGCCCAAACATGGAAGCATTTATTCCTAGTTTATGTTCTCTTCTCTGCCTGCCTTATGAAAACAAGTCTTTGCTGCAGTTGCCTAAAATCATTTATTTGTGTCTTGTTGGAGCATAACTAGTAATCTGGTTCATTGTATTGTAAGGTGGTGTAACCAGAATGCTTGAATCTACCAAATGTGAATGCATGTGTGGCCTCTCCCATGGCAAATCTAGATGAGGGATAACCCACTGCAATCCCTTTAAACTTTCATGAAACTTAATTGGCAAATTCACAGTCAAACATTTACAGAATGCATAGACCTGAAGATGGAATACCATACGCAACAGATTTCTAGATGGATCGGAGACAATCAAACTCGCTGATTGGCTTGATAGTACTCTTGCAGCTTCTAAGTTTGCAATGGAAATAATAAGTGCTCCAGTAGCTAAAGATGTTGATAGTACAGCAGCAGTTGTGAAAGAATAAAGGAACACTAAATTTGTTTGGTGCAGTATAATGCCTAACTTGCACAACATTTGAAGCAAGATTCGGATTCCCTGCAACATCTACAATTCCGTTTTCTTGGATTTTCACAGATACTACACTGTCGTTGGTGTTTACTTCAATAACATAGGCACTCCGGGTTATCTCTCTAAAGATTTTCAATAAACCTTCGGATATTGATATAGCTGAAGAGTTGAAATGAAATACGGGTTTCATAAATTGTATCAATATAGGAACTATTCTCTTCGTTGTATTTGCAATGGATATGGTACTAAACTTCATTGTAGGCCTCTGAGAATATTACAGTTTTGTAGGTTTTAACTCCATACATAAATTACCTGCATATGAATTCTAAATCACAGAAAAATAAACAATGCGAGAGCATAACACATAAAAACACATATGCATAGAGATTTTCCCCTGGATCCCAAAACCGGGACTACCAGCTTGATTTTTCATTATATTCCTTTCAATGTTACAATACATATTTATACATGCCAAAGCATCTAATACCATGGACCGAAAAACCATTACGTCTAATACCATGGACCAAAAAATGATTGCATCCAATACCATGGACCGAAAACCATAGCGTCCAAAAAACATGTGTGAAAATCATACACAAAACCATAGGTGGGTCGGCCCAACCTAACATAGCATCCAAAACCAAAATTTTCTGGGGCGCTGCCCCAGACCCCACAAAGTGGGGTTACGGGTACCTCTCAAACCCCTTGTTAACTGTGTGGAAAGAATATAACACAACCCAACAAGTTTGATCTAGTAGAACATCTGAAGCCACCTTTCTCTATGCATGGCTCACCAAAGGAAACATTCACAGAAACATTTAGAGCATTTTTGAAGGTTGTGCAATTACTGAGGCTGTGGGGGTGACTGTATCAACAATCCAGGTATATTGAGTAGAATAAACTCCACTTAATGTGTTAACAAAATCTTGGAAAGTGTGTTGTCGATCTCTCAAGGAGGAATATGAACTGCGTCTACTGCTACAATCGGTAAAACTCAGGTCATCCAATTGGATCATAGAAGACTGAGTCAATTTGAATAAATTTGGAAGCAGCGATGAAATTTCAGTTGGTAGCTCTATGATTCACGCGCACAATCCAGTGCACCGCGCCATCTATGTCCGCCACGACAGTTATAAATTACACAACAGAAAACTGCCAGATGCACCATGCACGCCATGTGCACCGTGACACTTAGCCTATACGTCGCGCTCTACAACTGCAACACATTTTCAGCCTTCAACGTGATTTCTTCACTCCTCCATGATTTGTTTTGGTTTCACTGATGAATCTTGGCATGAAATTGGACTATTGGAACACAAACATATCTATTATGACAAGGATTTTGATTTTTGATTTGGGCACACCCACTTTTGCAATTTTTTAGACCTTTGACACTTCACGCTAACTCTATTTGGCTTCCTTTATGATTTTTGGACTGATGATGAACTTCTTTGTCGTCTTTGCAGGAATAGATGGATAGAATTTTGACAAAGGTGACCAGGGCTATGCTTGGAGATTTTAACAACTAAAAAAACTTTGGAAGATTACATGATATTTATTACAAAGGACAAAATGACAATTTTCTTCAAAACAGAGTTTTGAAGAAAAGTCATGATCAAAGATTGTGATGATGAGACTTGTGACGAAAACTTATCTGGAAATGTCCCTCATGCATCTGTTGGTATTATTTGACATTTTGAAGACTAAATTTGCGAAACCCTGGACCTAAGACTCTTTGCTAACCAAAAGACCATCCATGACTGTAAATGACTATAAAATAGATACAAACAAACACAAACTAGCAGATACATAATCATGAGGGACATGAGTAAAAAGACCCTTCCTACCATCAGATGATGGCATGCCCCTAACGGAATGCAGATGAATGGAATGAATGAGAGAACTAAAAATGAAATGCAATAAGAGAAATGATCTCTGACGAAGGGATGAACAGACCGACTCTAACAGAACCCACTAAAGGGACAGAGGAAGGTCAAGAAATGTCCATAGAGCAAGACATATAGGAGGAGGCTGAGATAGAGGAACGCACAACAAAATCATCCCAACTGAAGAGGTCGTGCATTCAAGAGAAGACAGCCGCATGGAAGAAGACAAAGATAATGAAGACCTCTAAGGGAGCCCTTCTTGACAGTGGCAAACTAGTTCGCGATGTCACCAAGGATGCTTTGGAAGAGTTGATGACAGAGCAGACCACTATGTTGGGGGTGCTCAGAGTGCAGTTCCAGGCATTATAGGTGCGACCCCCAGGAGTGATGACATCGCACCTTGCGGAAGGTGCAGCTGGAGTAGAGTAGATGTTGTGCACCCACACAATGAACAATTTCGCGTTACTAAAAGGCGTCGTCCTAACAGAAGCCAAAAGTGACATGAGGTGCTGGGGGTTGAATTTGGCTGTCCTTCCTAGAGAAACCCTATACCAGCTACAGGATGGAGTAGCTGCTGAGCTTCGTGATAGGGAGGGTCATGTTCTCTAAGTCTTGAGCGAGCAGAAGGTAAACTTAGAATAGCTCAACCTGCAGCACGACAACCTGGTCGCCAAAAACTAGGGATTCGAACAGGCAGTGGACAAGGCCTGTAGCAGCATTCCAGAGTTGGCCATGATGGTGGCACACCTTGTTGTGAAAAAGATTCACCAACTTGCAGCTAGATTTTGTAGGACCCAGGAGGAGGTCGCGAAGGTTCATTTAGACTTGAACTTGCAGATCATGGAGATGTGACTAAAGGCGCAGCCCTCTACAGCCCCGGAAGCCAGAGAGCATTGCCACCACACCATTCAATCAAGGTTGAAAGAGATATAGCACACTATACAGGACTGCACGGGATTGTTGGACTAGTCCCTCTTCACACTCACTTCACTGTAGGAGGACCCAATGCTACAACAGTTAGAGACAGAAGCATGGGAATTGCAGAAGGCCTATGATAATGTCTGGGGGACTGCGTAGATGGTAGCCATTACTCAGTGGTTGGCTAAGATGAGGGAGGCCCAAGCTCTGAAAGAATAGGTGGATGCCACACGCTAGAAGGGAAGCAGGGCTTAAAGCACACATCCAACATTGGATTGAGGAAGCGTTCATGGTCACCACCATGATCGAGGGGAAGCTGGCACGGATGTAGGACACATATGCGTAAAGGCAAGAGGGTGCCTCTGACAACGATGAATCAGAGAGTCACACACAATTGATCCAACAGACTATGGAGGAATGTTTGGCAAACGTCCACGCAGTGTAGAAGTTGCTGGAGGGGCTTCGAACAAAGATCGCCACACTAGCCGAGTGACTCCAGATGAGCCACAATGATTGTGTTGGGGGGTTGTTGGGTAGCAAATCCCCCCATACTGGATTTTTGAGGTTTTTAGCCTGAATTTTGGTCAAAAGTAATGTAAGGCCCCGTGAAATGTAGGTGTGGAGTGCGAGAGTCTAGGGCAGTCCACCCTAAAGTATTGTAATTTAATATAGAATTTGCTGGCCTACCCATGGTCCGCGGACCATGGGAATGTATAAATAGAGCGAGGCTCTAACTGTAGAAGGTAGCTTTTAGGGGTGATCTAAGTATTATGGGTTTTTGAATGTGATATTTTCTCTGAGTTTGTAAGTCTGAGTCTTGGGTTGTAGGAGTAGGAAGAGGCTCTACAGCTGTGCGTGCAGAGGCCTGGTAGAGTCCGCAGCTATGTGCGTGGACCCCTGCAACTGAGTGCACAGGGTGGAATTGGATTGTACTAGAACATAAGGTTAATAAAAGATAATTTGATTTTGGAATATTGTGCATCTAATCTATGTGTTTATGTTTCAGCTATATCCTTGCATGTCTTTACAGCTTATGATTGCATGCATTGATTATAAATGTTAAATGAGTAAATAAGAATAATGGGCCCACAAACTTAAGTTAGAGCTATAATAATAACACCGCAAGGGTAAAGGATCTAGATAGCGCCCCTTCACGCTCTGTACAGAGCTACGTGAAGGTTAGACTGCTACACGGAGCTGCACAGGTGCACAGGATTGGTTTGCGACCTTTCCATATCTCATCAAGACATCCCTAGGGTGTGGAAACCTGGTTCCAACACCCTCCCATACTACCTCGGGTGAGACTTTAGTCCGCGCTTCACGGATTGTTTCCGAAAGGGCCGGTAGCTTTGGGATTTGTTTGGCTAAATCAATTCTAAACCTAGGTCAGGCCCCAACAAGCCAACATCAGATCGTCAGGGTTAAGGAGGCTAAAATCAAGAAGGAGGAAGGAAAATTGATAGAGGCAAATGCTCTAATAGCCTGCCTACAACAAGAGAACCTGCAACTGAAGGTGAACCAGATGATTTAAGACAAGCAAGTAAAAATTTCAGGGAAAGAAGATATAAAGGGAAAAGTAATGGTTGAAATGGAAGTGTCCAAAGGTAAAGGAAAGAAAATTGCATCAAGTAGACCTAGGACTAGAGCAGCTAAAAGAGCTTTTGAGCAGCAAATAGAGATTTCTCCACCAAAAGAGAAGATTATGGTAGATGACCTAATCACTAGAAACATCAATGAAGGTATAGCTTATTGGATTGATAACGTAAATGGATACTTGGAGCAGCTCCTCAAGAAGGCCAATAGGAACAACAACTTGCAGAGGCATATGGTTATGCACTACTACACTAGGAACAAAATATCTCAAGTCAAGATTAAATAGTTGAAGAACAAACACAAGGAAAACCTAATTGGCCAAAAAGACAAAGATAGCCTTGAGATACTTGTTGAGGCCTCACTCATGGCATAACATACCTTAATTTACTCCTACTCAGAAATTTTGAAGAAATTTGGGGAAAATTTGTCATTTTCAAATTTTTGGGAATTTCTTACTGTTTTGAAAACTCAGAAATTTCTACAAGTATAGCGCCTTGGCACTACGCTTTCACCTCAGAGATCCAAATGATGCAAAATATATATTCCTAGATATATTTTGTCATAAGGATGTCATAAATCTACCTTTGGGAGCAAGTTAGCAAACTGGTTAAGAGGAAAAGCCAAAAAAAGGTGAAAAACACATGTTCCGCCATTGTTCTAGAACATGCACTGCGCGTGCAGAGTCACCTTGGGAGAATAGATTTTTTAAGGCTTTCCCATGCTTTGTTGTTAAACATTCGAGTTGATATCGAAAACAGACTCAAAATGATAGTTGACCATTCTCTTGCTTTGTTGATTTCACCTCTAGAAGACCTCCGAAAACTTCCTCAAGTCGATGCTACGCTTATGCAAAAACTGCATTGTTTATATTTTCTTGTAGGAGACTTTTTATTGTAAATTGGCCAGATTTGTTTTTAATGATGTAATGTGGGTGTCATAATTACTTGACGATGTAATTGTGAATTTAATAGGTATGCTAGGTTGTTTTAGTGTCTATTTAAAGCCTCATAAAGGTAGAAAAACTCAATTTGAAGTCTAAAGTAAGAACTTGTGTTTGACCTTCTTACTTCTTCCCGTTTGTTAAGAGAATTTTACTAAGTGTTCCACCACCTAAGGATTTGACCCCTGAAGGTGGGGAAACTATTGTTGGAAGTATATATGTATGTATTCTTATTTAGTGAGAAGGGTTGAACTTTTGTGGAGGAGGCTTGTATGTTTATGATCCTTTCAGCTAATACAGGAGCAGTTGCAGCTATTTTTCATGAACTCTAGTTCAGTGAGCCTATGGTGTTTGTTAACTCTTTCTATTAGTTTCTAATGGATAAATAATATTTCTTCACATGATTTGTCTTCTTTATATGAATTTCCTTGCAGTTATATATACATGATTCTTGATTTCAAGCTCTATTTATGTGGGATTCATAGTTGTGTTTTATTTGTTCTAAAGCTAATGAATTCATACTTACATATGCTCATTAGTCTCTTCAAAACTCTATAATCCATGCTACATTGACAGACATTCGAAGTACACCATAGCCTACTGATACCTATATCCTTTCTATAGTTGTCTCTGCATTCCTAAGGCCTAGACCTAATCACTTGCTCTAAACCCTAGTCCAACAAACCTTAAAATCTCAAATTCAAAAATATACAAACAAATTTTCATATATAGCCTAAAAAATTTGTTCTTTAATGATATTTATTGATAAATAATTCGATAGATCCCTTTTTGGATCAGTAGGGCTAGCTACTGAGCGAAAAGTGGTTCGAGGTTACCGCTTTCAATCTTCTTTGTAGGTTTTAACCCCGTACAGAAATTACCTGCATACGAATTCTAAATCGCATGAAAAATTAAAATGCGAGAGCATAACACATAAAACACATATACACAGAGATTTCTCACTGGATCCAAAAACCGGGACTACCAGCTTGATTTTTCATTATGTTCCTTTCAATGTTACAATACATGTTTATACATGCCGAAGCATCAAATACCATGGACCGAAAACCATCGCGTCCAATACCATGGACCAAAAAACCATCGCGTCCAAAAAACATGTGCAAAAATCATGCACAAAACCATAGGTAGGTCCGCCCAACCTAACATAGGGTCCAAAACCAAAATTTTCTGGGGAGCTACCCCGGACCCCATAAAGTGGGGTTACGGGTACCCCTCAAACCCCCTGTTAACTATGTGGAAATAATATAACACAACCCAACATCATCAAGACTCATACATACATCCATTTCCCATCCAATTTAGAATACACAAGATAATAAAAAATCATTCATCCCATGCATAGTGGGGAAACCAAAATAGGCCATTACATGACCTTGATATGAAAAGAAGTACATGACATAGAGACAAGAACAATTATCATTAGCAGAATCATCCTTCAGACTAGCATACATTGATCTACTCCAACAGAAAACTCTTGAGAAATCAAACCAAGGACTTCTAAGATAATGCCAACAATGCATCATTAGAAGAATATATGCTCCCCCTGAACCTGTGCCAGATGGTCTCTGTCAGACCCATATCAGACTCTCTTCAACCAGAGTCTGTCCCCACTGATTTCCTTCAAGCCATCATATACGCAACTATATTTGCATAAACCGACGTATGTATGCGGATCCTCCTCATGCAACTCGTGTACAACCATATTTCTCTGAAACAGACAAGTTTCAATAGCAAGATGATGCATCAACTACCCCCAACTTCTGTCTAAGGTATTCAAATGTCTCCTTGGGTAGTGGTTTGGTGAAAATATCACCAACTTGTTCCTTTGAGGGAACATATTCCAATTTGACCTTTTGTTCCAGCACTTGTTCCTGGAGAAAATGATACTTGATCGGTATGTGCTTGGTCTTTGAATGCATGACTGGGTTCTTTGACATGCTGATTGCACTTGTATTATCAAATAAGATGGATATAGGTGGAGTACTAGTGATTTGAAAATCTTAAAAAGTTTGCATCATCCAAAGGAGCTGTGTGCAACAAGATGCAGTAGCCACATATTCTTCTTCAGCTGTAGATAAAGCAATCGAACTTTGTTTCTTGCTGAACCAAGATACTAATCTGGAATCCATAAAGACTGCACCACCACTAGTGCTTTTCCTGTCATCCACGCTTCCAACCCAATCTGCATCTGTATAAGCATGAAGAGTGAGATCCACATCTCTAGGATACCATAGGCCATAGTTTTGAGTTCCTTGAAGATACTTGAAAA
>APFE030470029.1:0-96559 GCA_000404065.3 Pinus taeda | reverse complement strand
TCATAGGGATGCATGAACCATCTGGAGGCGCTTCAATACACGTCAAACACTCTTCTAGAAAGCTCTAGAAGTGACCACAAGTAACTTTTTTAAGATGAAACTCGCGCCTTTTGACCTTTACAGGAGTACGCACCCATCCCTTGACTTACAAAGCGTACAAGTATGCAGGTACAATGAGCTTGGGATGCGTACACGCAGGTAAGGTAGAGAGAACCTGTGTACCCAGAGATAAACATGATTTTTAATGACTTTCTCTCCTTCTTGAAGTTTGACATGGAGAGCAGAGGTATAAGGCTTGACAAGGAGGATAGTATGACTGTTGATGGAGCCATACTAACTGCAAATAGTCATGGTGACAAATTTTAGTGTAACATATCCCACTGAGATTTATTCGTCGGGAGGAAGTGGTGCAATGGGGCCTGCAACAAGGCGTCCACCCTGGTAAGTTGGAGGATCCCCGAGTTTATTTATAACATGAAAATTGAATTTTACCAAGAAAAAGAGGATTGGTGGAACCCATGGTTAGTGTGGCCTCGAGGTGATGTGGAAACCTAGGAGGAGGAAACTTGTTAGTTGGACTTGAGGGTTTTATGGGCCCAAGTGGCCTATAACTAGGTGACATGTGTCACTCATAGAGTGGATCCACGTGGAGGGTCAGAGCTCACCCCAATGATAAAAGTAGTTAAAATCACCTTCATGCCTTAACCTCAATGATTTCTCATAGTGTTGGGTATAATCCTATTGGGATTTTTTCCTAGGGTGAGGTGGCCTTTATGGAGCCCACCTACATAGGTGTAAGGGAGAGTGACCCATGTCCTTGGTTGAAGAAAAATTAATTTCTGAAATGGCTAGGTGGACCTCCATGTCACCCCAGCAGATGTGAATGGAGGCATGGTAGGTAGATACTTGATGATGTGGCAGTGGTGGAGCCTTGAGCACGTAGTTTTAACGAAAGGTTTTGGGACACGATGGACACCGGGTCCACAAAGGATCCATGTAACCTTAGCACCTCTACCGTGGAAGTTTCCTATGGTGTTGGGTGAAAAACTCTAAAGATTTTATTTTCGAGGTAAGGTGGAAAGGGTGGCTTGCACAACATGTTTAAGTGGAAAGGGGGTTTCACCCCTATGTATAATGTACATATGTATGTTCGTAATCCATGAATGGGTCAGTAGCTAACACAACCTAACACTGGTCAGGAATGGGTTGGTAGCTACCATACGGGCAATGTGATGGATGTCTATGCGAGCACCATGTGGGGACCATGTAGGTGCCACATTGTAGCTAGAGTGTCATGGCACTATCTAATAGGCTAGTTTTAATCAGACGTGTCTTTTTATCTAGGAGTTGGGTTGAAACAAATTTTATATTGTTGGAAACGTCTTGAAAAAACAAACATAGTGATGTTATCCATTTTAAGTTTTGAGAAGGTTGAGAAATATCAAAATAATTAGACCTCATTTCCAAAACTATACCTTAGAGATAAAGTCAGCTTAGTTATTGCTTACAAAGTGGTATAAGAGCTTCTAGATTCAACAATTGGACTAGATGGAATCTATCGTAGAAGAAATGAAGGTATAATGTGTAGGTTTTAACCCCGTACAGAAATTACCTGCATACGAATTCTAAATCACAGGAAAAAATAAAAATGCGAGAGCATAACACATAAAACATGTATACACAAAGATTTACCACTGGATCCCAAAACCGGGACTACCAGCTTGATTTTTTTCATTATGTTCCTTTCAATGTTACAATACATATTTATACATGCTGAAGCATCCAATACCATGGACCAAAAACCATCGTGTCCAAAACCATTGACTGAAAACCATCACGTCCAAAAAACATGTGCGAAAATCATGCACAAAACCATAGGTGGGTCCGCCCAACCTAACATAGGGTCCAAAACCAAAATTTTCTGGGGCGCTGCCCCGGACCTCATAAAGTAGGGTTATGGGTACCCCTCAAACCCCCTGTTAACTATGTGGAAAGAATATAACACAACCCAACATTTGAAAGGGAGGTACCAGAAAAGCAGCGGTTCTAGGCCTTGGATTGGGCACTACGCGCTACACCTGTAAGATGGTGGAGTACGCACAAGGGAAGATTTGGTGGTTGGTGTGAATGTAGGAGGATGATGAGAATGTGATCTAGGAAGCCAAAGATGTGACTGATAGACAAGTATGACGTGCAGAATGATCTGCACACGCATCTGGCCAAATGGATACAGGCTTATGGAGAAAAGCCCCAACCTTAGTGGGTGCACCTATTTTTGTCATACCTTAGATGTTATCCCAATGAATGAGTATATAGAAACAAAGCTTCACCATGGGAGAGGCGACTGGGATATACTACGTGAAGTATTCATGATGACATTCAGTTTTGAGGACGAGTTTGACAGTATTCATGAGGTGCTACAAGAGGTGAAAGAAGCCATCTTTAGATTACTGCACGATCCTTTAGACCTAATTCAACCTAAATGGGCTACTCAGCTAAGTCACACTCTCGAATATTATAATGTAACTATGTTGGCTTATTGGGACCTGACCCAAGTTCAGAAGTGATTTAGCCAAAAAAATGTCGAAACTACTGGCACTTTCGGCAACAGTCCGCAATGCGTGGATTGAGGTCTCATCTGAGGTAATATGGGAGGGTGGTGGAACCAAGTTTCCGCACTCTAGGGATGTCATGATGAATTCTGGGAAGTTCACAAATCAATCCTGTGTGCTTGCACTTCTCTGCACAGCTGTCTAAACTTTGGGTAGCTCTATAAAGAGCACGAAGAGGTGTTGTCTAGATCCTTTATCCTTATCGTGTTATTATTATAACTCTGACTTAATTTTTTGGGCCCTGTTAGGTTCCTATACCAATAGGTGTCATTTTTCATGATTGGCGTTGATAAGATCTAATGCGTTCAAACCTTTGGCTGGTTGCAAAGGTGTTCCATATTCCCAAGAAATAAAAAAAAAAAAAAAAAAATTTATTCAAAAAATGAAAATAGGATCTGCCCCAAAAGAAGAATCAAAGGGCAAAAAGAATGAATTGGTCAAAAGAAAAGAAATGAACCCCAAATAAAGCAGACCAGGAAAGTGTGCTAGCCCAAAATGCCACTACTGCTCTATTTTTGCAAAGAATCTCATGATGTACAGTTGGTGGACTCTTGACACAGTTGATGGAAGGCCAAACAACTCAATCTTGGCCAGTTCATGTTTAAATTTCTTGTTTTAGAGATATAGAATAAAGTCTATTCAAACAGTGCAAGCTTGGTAGACAAATAGTTAGGTAGAGAAGCAAAGAGTCTCAATAGCTAAATCTGAGCCCTTGGAAGAAATGAGGGTAAACTTAGATAGGAGGGAAGCTAAAAGAAAAGAAGAGAGTAAGGGTTTGCTAGTTCAAATGCACCTAAGGAAAAAGGAAGAAAAAATGTTAGATGTGATGTTGCAGAAGCAGACTTATGAGTAATTTTGTCTTTCAAAGATAACTCATCTCTCATGAATATCATAAGCACAATGGCAATGGTTCGGCTATGAAACAGATGAAGCATGACTAACTTCCCTCACTCTTCTCCCAAAAATCACTCACTAACCTCCCTTCAAGGATGTTGAGATCTACTCAATACTCCTAAGAACACTCCATTTGATGAAAAAGGTTTAAGAACAATGACATTTTTCTTAAAGCAAGAAGCCGCATTTCTTGTGTAAAATCTTTTTTCTTTTGACTCTCCCTATAGCCTAAGTTTCACTGTACATCTTAGTGCTCATTATCATATCATTTCGAAATTTCATATTAACATATTAACTATATTATTTAACTCCCTATAGCTATTTCCCCTTTCCCATATGCTATTAAAATATAAAAATCCCCAAAAAAAAAAAAAAATCTAATATCCCGCCCCGGCTAAACTATAACATACATCTTGGTTTACAAAGGGAATTAATGGTTCATCTGGAACCATGTAATAACCCTCCCCCGCATAAGGTTTCGACGTCAAATAACCCCATGTTATTTCATTAACTAACAAACATTGCAAACTATACAAAAACCCTCCCCACATGCAAATATTAAATGTTAATTAACATTTGGTTAATTAACCGTTAATTCCCCTGACAACCAATAAAATCTGCGCCGATATGTCTTAATCAACGGCTCCCCATGCCATAACCCTCCACCCGCTCCTTTAAACGTCAACTGTTGGATTTGGGCTTTCCCATCCAATGGCCCAGAATGATATCAAAACCCCTCCGATGACCAAAGATTAGCGTCCGGGGAACTGGGCGGTATTTTCGTTGTACAAGGGACACGCGGCGCCCTCCTGGCATGTTTGCTGCCCCTTCGCTGCCCCTCCTCCGATACCACTTAAGCCAATAAAGCGGTGCGGGGAATACTTCTTACCACCCCACTGACCCCCACGCTGACTTCATGACCACGTCACTGCTGCCACGTCCCCGCTACATGACAAAATACTCCATCATGCTGACGTCATCCGACCGAAAAATGCCAAAACCGGCCAAAGTCAATTTTTGTTAAAAAACCCGTGAAAACGTCGTTTTCACTCATTTTCACCTATTTGTCTCTGCACGACCATTACATGAAAATTACGATGAAGCTACTATCAGAGCTCTAGTTCACCACCCAACCAGCATAATCCGATATCCCATTCTGCAAATTTGTCATCCAAACCTGCAAATTACTCTAGTGCACCATTAAAAAATAGGTATTTGCCATGATCCTACTTCTAAACCGTGTGAATTTCGGTTTTCTTTGCAAAATTGTCCAAAAGACCCAAAATTCTTGTTAAATTCACTGTATTGCCTTCACAAAAGCGCACCAGAACCACTGTTTTTTCCCATTTTTACAACAGAAAAGAAAAACTATGTGAATTTCGTTTTTCCCTATAAATTCATCAAATGAGCTAAGTTTAAATCCACTGTGGCCTACAATTCCAGAAGAAAAGCCCCAAAACTATTGTTTACATACTTTTACTACAAAAGCCCAACTTCCATAGCCAAAACACAGTGAGAAAACATGGAAGCCCCCGCGCTTGTGACCCTGAATGTTGCGCCCCTCAATGCACCACACAAGGAATTGGAATGGTTACCCCTAGCTGATAGAGAATTTCAGATTCAAGACTTAATGGGTGATAAAAACCATATTCAAGTATTTTGTGAAATCAAGAACAGTTATAGGACCAATGTTTATGTCTATGGAATATGGGAATCCAATTTTCCCATATACTACCTCCCCTCTGTCAATATTTTCCCAGAAATTATCCATTTATGCTGTACCAATTATGACCCCACTCAAAGAGCTGTGATGATTCCATTTGGACCTGTCCTCTTTTACATTACCCTTGAGTCCATAAATGAAATGTTGCACTTTAAACCTACTCAGCCTCTAGCTCCCCTGTCTATGGGATTCTTACTTGAAGAGGGTCCTAAACTGCCTAGTTTAGAGATAACCAGAATAGCTCAATTATTTATGAGACCAGATTGCCAGCCCAAAGAGCCACCTCCCTATATCCATGTCTAGTTCAATGAGGCTGGGAAATTCATCATTGATATGATATCCTACATCTTGGGATTCAAGACAAGTGAGTATGTCGATGAGACCACATTAGTGCTATTATCCATTTTTACTCCAAGCCAGCCTCCTACTGTTAAATATGATTTTGCCACCTTCATAGCCAATAATATACATGAGCAATTCATGAGTCTAGACAGAGAGGGAGTCTTCAAGTACTCATCCTATATATATCATTTGTTCTTATACTATCAAATAGACAATTTTCAGTTTCCTATCAGAAAATTTCATTCCAAAGGAGAAAGAAGGTCTGTAGTATTTTGGACCTTAGTCTTCCACCATGTTTCTGACTCTCCTTATACCTACTGTGAGTTCATTGACCTGTTTGTATATCTGGTCTCCTCTCTATTAATGAAAACTCCTTCTCCTAGGCTTTCTATTGAGATGCAAAAGATTTTACAGCTATCTAAAAGCCACAAAATAGGTGATTGGTACCTCTACCAGAATCATACTGAAGTCAGAATATATGGCTGTGATCTGTGTCCTTATAAGCTGCCTAAATATGTACCTATGAGACTGTTTGCCTTGGAGTATTTCAGGAAACTCACAAATGCAGATTTAACTCATTTTCATAGTACAAAGAAAAAGGTCCAGATGAGAATAAAGAATCAGTTAGGCCCTTTTATCATTAACAAGAAGGAAGCCTGGGTAGATGCTGACAAAATATTGGGAGAAGATATCAAGTTGAGAAAGAGTTTTTGGTGGGTACCCTATGACCCAAATGATTTCATAAGTAATAGGAGAGCAAAATACAGGCTATCAGCCTATAAACATTCTAGGCTTCCTGAAATAGAGCAATTTGCCAATCAAAATGAGTGGGTAGAGGGTACATTGGTAGAAGAAGTTACTGAAGAAGAAAAAATGGAGAAGGCTATGAAAGAGCTTGAAAAAACTCTTTACCTGGACTCTTTTGGACAGGTATCTTTCAGGCTTCCCGAGCACACAGGAGGTGATACATACTTTGCCGAGACTTCTTAGCAAGCCACACACAAAGCTAGCACAGGGTCAACTAAGTGCAAAGAGGTAATAGACACAAAGCAAGAAACAATGACAGATCAGCCAGCTATATCAAAGGAACAAAGCCAAGGGCAAGCCATTTCGGCACAAACAAAGGCACTTGAGATCCCTTCACTACAAACTCCTCTAAATGAGGAAAGAGGCAAGAAAAGAGACAGAGAGGAAAGTACCGCAGTGAGTGGACCAGCAGAACAGCCAGGGGAAAAAAGGCAAAGGTTAAATCCTCACTCCGAAGAGGAAATCTTTGAAGAAACAATAGGTAGCATGACAGGTGAGGGGATGACGAAACAAAAAACCTCTCCAATAGTGGGCACATCAACTAGCTCATACCAGCAAGAGCTAGAAAGACAGCATAGTGTGGAGGTTTCATCCTCCAAGCAATAAAGCAAGCAATGTTTTGATATTAAGAGAACATTTACTGAAATAAAGGCTAATAATGAGCCAATAAGAATTCAACTTTATAATCACTTGCTGAAGATGGCCCCCACTAATCAACAAAGGTTATGGCAACATATGATATTCAAGAAGGGAAAATGATCCTTAGTTACTTCAAGCCCACAATGTAGTAGCCACAGTCAGCTGCTGATTACATCAGGACCAATCTGGAAGTTTTCTCCAAAGACATCCATCCAATGGACCAAATTGAATTGCATAAGAAAACTGGTGAAATGGTCTACTCTACATTGGAAAATAAATCATTATTGGCTCACAAGTTACAGAATTCATTGAATAACACATTTGTCCAATTGGATTTAGAAAAAGCTTCCTCTTTAGCCAAGGATAACAGAATCAAGTCCTTGGAAGAGATTATCATTGAGCTGGGACATGATCCCAAAGATGCCAAAGGCATATAGGCATTAATTAAAAAGAAGGAGGAAGACATTACAACCCTGAGAAAGCAGCTAAAACTCCCTATTACTATGAATCCACAAACCACAGAGGTTGCACAACAAAAAGAAGAAGAGGACATGATGGATTTGCTGATGAGAATGAATCAAAGATTGACTGAGATAGAGCATGCATTGGAGAAAGCTTTACAAGAAAAGTAGGGAGATTCGACCTCCCAGCCACCTGAAATGCCTCCAACAAGCACAACTACCCCTTCTATAATTACAATAGAACCACCTCCCACTGTCCAGCATTTGTTGCAGAAATCACCACAGGTACTTCAGTAGCAGCGAAAACAATAGCACCAGGTACCAACATGAGCATAGAACAACTAATGAAGTCAATGGAAGCGCTAAAACTACAAGTGTCAGAGTTGAAATGAGTCAGAAAAATTGGCAAAATTGGAAATAAGCTATGATAAATCTAAGATGATTGTAGTAGAAAAGACAAGGGAGGTGAAAACATTAGAAAATAAAGTAAAGGCTTTGGAAAAGGACCTCTTGTTAGATAAAACTATGGGAGAAATCAGAGGCATTTTATGGGCTAACATTAATCAATCCATTAGCAATGTGTGAAGGTCTGTGCATGCTATTTATGAGCAAATTAATTTGATAGGACTGGCCTAGGTGGAAGTCCAGAAAACAAGAGCTTTATTGGGGCACATGCATCAACAGGCAAACAAGTTAATACATTTTTTGAATAGCAAGACCAGTGAAGAGTTAGCAGTACTGGATACTAGAGACAGGACATACACCATTTTAACAATAAAGACAGTCCTAACTATGAGAACTCTAATGCAAAATATGGAAAGAAGGTGCCAGGAGATGTAGGTTGAGGTCAATTCTTTCACAGAAAAATTTACAATCCTGCATCAAAAAGGCTTGCAAAGTCTTTTAGGAAGAGATAATCATCTGCTAAAACACAAAGATTATTAATACAAATTAAATAAACATGCTGCTGATCAAGTAAATGTTTCATCAAGTACTTCAACAGAAAAGGCCCTTCCATCTGGCCAAACCCTCTACAACAATTTGGAAAATCTATTCTACATAGAGCATGAAGTGAAGCATTTGTTCACTGCCCCACCTAATTTCTCCAGGTACACAAAAACTGACAAAACTCTGAGAAAACTGCAGATACATCAAATACCAGGACCAAAGTGGTGGCAAAGCATGTTGGAAATCCTGTAAGTTTTCTTTGGTCAATGAAAAGTTCTGAACCATTCACTATAATGCAAAGAACAAGAATGAATCACAGTCATGCGGATCAGAGTGTATCTCGTCAGAAGGAAAGAAGGTCCAGCCAAGGCAGGCAACAGCGTAGAGCTTACGTTGAAGACAAATACCAGCTGACTCACTGAGGCTAAAGTCAACATTATCTCACCAACTGAGCTGCCAACACATCAGCATTCACTTCTTATCTTATCTTTTCCCTGTTTCCAAGATCATTTACTTCTCCTTTTAAAGTAGCTAGAATGAGTTATTGCTAAAGATATTATCTCTTTGAGATATTTTGTAACATTTCTATATAAATACCTCCCCAGGCAAACTATTCAGGGTTGGTTGGTGATATCTTTTCTAGACTGTGTTGTAACTCTGAAGATTTGTTGAATACAAAGGCTATTGATTATCATTGTTGCTGCACTATCTGAATGTGGATTTGATGCTCTGGGCCCCGCTACAGAATTCTTGAGTCAATTTACGGATCAATAAGTTGTTTCTCACCTACGTTTTATAGTTTCCTGTGTTTGCAAACTTCATATATGTTTCATAATCTTAGTAATAGAGAAAAATAATAGTACATAATTTGTTTATTCACACTCTGTGTTCAATCTCTATTATTACTTATGTTTTCTCTAGAATTAGCATAAACAAGAATTCTTAACTGCTCTTGTTTCCACTGGTTCTTTCAATTTGAATATTAAATAATGAATTCTTAGCTGCTCCTTGGTAATACTCATATAATTTCCCTCTGCCTACATGATGAAGGATTCTTAATTGCCCTTCACCAACTAGCTTCCATTCCATCTGATTCCAGCAACTGGAATTGTTTCAGGATTAATTAACTCGCTCTATAGTATCACCTTTGTCAAAGAAACCATATTCAGTAGTTCATCCCCATAGACTCCATTAGCCTAATGGACTAAACTTCTCAGACTTATACCCTAGTTCTACTAAACACCACCATCCAAAACTCAAAACCAAACCCGTGTACTTCATAACTAGCCTAATATAACTTAAACAAAGCTAAATTACAAATAGAGAGCCCTCTCTGGATGCATATGGGCTAGAATCTGTGTCTAAAAGATTGGTCTGTGGTTACCTCGGCCGTACTCCCTCCTTAGAATTGTCCTAGGGAACAACCTGAGTGATAACATGCCCAGTATTCTTATTAATCATTCAACATTCATAACAAGTGCACACAATCATAAACTGTAAAGAGATGCATAAGAATATAACAAAAGCATAAACCCACATATCTATGAGCAGATGCACAATATTTCAGAATCAACTTATCTTTTATTAAACTTTTTTTCCCTTACAATCCCAACTTCACCCTACGCACTTAGCTACAGGGGTCTGCGCACACAGCTGCAGACTCTACTAGGCCTCGGCACTCAACTACAAAGCCTCTTTCTACTACTACGACCCCAAACTCAGACTTACAGACTTAGAACGAATATCGCATTGAAAACCCCATATCACTTAAGATCAACTCTCCAAAACTGACTCCTACACTTAGAGCCTCGCTCTTTTTATACATTCCCATGTGTTCTAGACATATTTGGGCATTGTAACCCCAACCATATATGTCCATAAACCAAGGGCTTTTGAGTCCCTAAAAGTGTTGTTTCACACTGTAAAAGAACAAGGTCAGCTGATTACATCATCTCCCTGAAGTTCGCCATGGAAAACTTCTCAAAATTGGTCAAAATTGGATCGTACAGATTGCTCACTGGTAAGGGTGTGATGCATCTCACCTGCCACATGCAAAAAGTGTGATGCATACTGAAAATCCCTTCTATAGGGTGATATGGGTGAGAGTAGACAAATGGCAGAGATAGTTTGCAAGGTGGATGATCATGGAATCTTCTAGAAACTTCTCCTGTGACACTTGCCTCTCTGAATTCACCCAAGGATGAGTAAGAACCAAGAACTATCAGAGAGAGGACACTAATTAAAATCCCAGAAGCTGATTCACCCCCCTGCAAACATCTATATATGGATCCCTCATCCCAGAGATCCAGAGGCTAGAATTTTGTATCTTGTAAGGAAGTGTTGTTGGTTTCCTGGTGGAAGATCATAGTGTTGGGTGATCTAAGCTTTTCATGAGGTGAAGAAGGGCTTTCATGCTGGGAGGATGACATTGGGTTAGATCAATGGGTTGTAATCCTCTCTTCTAATCTTTATATCAATAAAGCTATTCAAGTTTTCCTCCACATTCTTGTATGTTTGATGATATATGCATTTGTGTGGTGAATATATATCTGGTCCTATATTGTTTATGATTGTAGATCCTAGTACTTTGAAGGTATTATGTTGCTTTGACTTTATAGGTACTCTTTGAAGCAGGGTAAGCAAGGAAGGAGTGGCAAAGATCTGTCAGAGGGGAGAAGGAACAAGAAAGGAACCAAGCGAAAGATTGAGGTTGGTATTCTTTGCTCCTCTCCTATCTACTTCTCATCAAGGAAAAAGAAACTAAATTCAGTTTGTTTGTTTCTAAGATAGCTACCCGTCTTAGTGGGACTAGCACCTCTACATGGACACTAGATTTCCCGATAACAAAATGGTGACTCCACTGGGGAATGAATAGCTTGTTTTCTTTATAAACTACAGATGGAGCCTGAAGTTAAGCCAGCTAGCCTTCGAACTGCATTTTCTATGCAAGTGCAAAGTAGATCAATTTTGCTTCAGTCCATCTCTGGGTTTTGTTTATAATATGAACAATTGATTTGCAAACATCCTAATTTCCCTGGTGGTGGCTCAAGTAACCTCATTAGATCAGCCCCTGTGATTTGCATTTACTGACTATCATTAGCTCAGCCTAAATCCTTGAACTAAGTTGCAAACTGTGACCAAAAACCAAGTTGAAGTCTCATCCCTGGACCATCACACCTTCTCCTCTTGGCAATCTGGATGCATCGCACCTCCCATGTGCAGTAGGTGAGATGCATCCCTGTTTCCCTGTGTTACAAGTGCGACGATCAGATAAGACTGTTTCTACCTCTAGATTTTTGTTTTTTCTTCACTCTCTTTAGCTTTATTAAGGATTTTTGCTATCTGTGATTAGTATACCACTGTGGAAACTCCCTTCCTTTGCATGATTCAGCCTCCATTTTATAAAGAATTGTGAATGTTTTTATGTATTGTTCTCCATTTACAGTTCTCTTTTACAAAGAAGTAGCTTAGTCGAATTGTCCTCTTTTGATTTGGAAGTGTCGCAAGTGTCGTTTTCAATCAAAGAGAAGAATCATCCTATTCTTGATGGTTGATTACACTGTTACTCTTGTATTTGATTTGAATTAGTAGTTTTCAAGTGTCGAAAGTAGTTTTCAATTCAAAATCACAAAGTGTTGTCATTGTCTTCCTTTCGTCTTTTGAAGAGAAAATTGTTAGTACTGTCGCTTTTAAAAGATATTTCACATTTGTACTCAACATTATTTTTGTCATTCACACATTAAGAAAGCAGAAAACAAATACATGCATGTGCATTTGCATTTAGACTGCTTGTTGATTTTGATTTAGGACGTGCATCTAGTGTGTGCTCTCTGCTCTATGTTGAAAGAACCTCACTTCTCTTTCCTTAGCAGCTAGGATTTTCATTGTAAAAAGAAGAATAAATGACTGTTTGTCATCTTAGATTGCATTTTAGGAATTATATATCTACATCACATGGTGAACCTTAAAGGCAAACTTCTTAAGAAAGATCAACTGTAAAATAAATTCAATGAACATAAAAACGCTTTGGAACCTAATGCACAACATTTAGAAGTCTAGGCTAGAGACGTATTCCGGTGGTCGTAAAGCCTGGGTAACTATCACTTTCATCATAGGTTGGGTGATTCCTCCTCTTTGAGACGACAAATTCTAGTATGGACTTTGTGCTCCCACGTACCATCGAGTTATTTTTGGGAGACCACAAATATGCTATATCCTTTATCCTTAGGAAGTTGTGTCTGCCGCCTATCGATCGCAATGCACTGAACACAACATCGAGAAGATTGACTGTCGTACCATAAAAAAGTATTCTGCAAGTTTTGTGATTGGTTTTGGTATCCCTCTGTCTAGACTTCCAAAGTAGTCTCTTTCATCCTTTTTAGACTCCTTAAAGGAAAAGGTCATCTGAGCACTTGTCACTTTAGGCTCATTAAAAATTGAAGGCGACTAGAGTCATCTTTAGCTTTTTCTCAACTCTTAAAAATTGAAAAAGCAAGTTGTGTCAAAGCGTCATAAAATTTATTTTAATCAGAATAACGTCATTGTTCCCTTGTTGGTCTTAGGTTGAGAAAATGGAGTCCACCAACCAAGGATTTCCCCTTGGAGGAAATCCTAGTCCTTTCTCCTCTTGTGGAGATGTTGGTGCACCTCATATGGCTACATTGTCCCTTCCACGACTAACAATTGGCTTTCCAGTATGGCTCTTCTCGACCTCTGTTGTTCAAACCGTCGTAATTCCTAAACAATTAAGTCAGCAACTAGATGATACTAGAGTTACCCCCCAACCTTCTTCTTCATTTGTTTCTCCCTCCCCTCCTTCCTCTTCGCTTGGTGAAGCTGGTAATGATAAAAACCAAGTAACTGAGAAGAAGAAGAAAGGGAAGCATCTTCTTTCAGTACTAGAATCAATCTTGCAGATCTCCCACTGAACAGGGTCTACCAAAGGCCCGAGCAAAACTCCTTAGCAACAAAGGCGTCCCCTTGAAGCCAAAACAACTCTGATACCAAATGTAGGTTTTAACCCCATACAGAAATTACCTGCATATGAATTCTAAAACACGGAAAATAAATAATGCGAGAGCGTAACACATATACACAGAGATTTTCCCCTGGATCCCAAAACTGGGACTACCAGCTTGATTTTTCATTATGTTCCCTTCAATGTTATAATACATATTTATACATGCCAAAGCATCCAATACCGTGGATCGAAAACCGTCGCGTCCAATACCATGGACCAAAAACCATCACGTCTAAAAACATTTACGAAAATCATGCACAAAACCATAGGTGGGTCCGCCCATCTTAACATAGGGTCCAAAACCAAAATTTTCTAGGGCACTTCCCTAGACCCCATAAAGTAGGGTTACAGGTATGCCTCAAACCCCCTGTGACCCCCCCCGTCACTACACAATCAGCGCAATGAAGGGGGTCTTTGCCCCGCCTCTAACCCCCTGATTAGCTATGTGGGCTAGTCGTGGAAAGAATATAACACAACCCAACAATTTGATTAGCAGTATGGTAGTTGACCAACTAGTGTAGTTATTAGTACAGTGTGTGGCGCACCTTTTCTCTAGTAATTGTGAAGTGTGATTTCATTTCTGTAGAGTGTTTTAATTTTTGCAAGAATGATTTAATTTTTACAATTGATTCATCAGCAACATTATTTAGTGTTTTCTATTTTACTCTTGGTTGTAGTGTATCAGCATAGATAGTGCAAACTCCATTGAAATAACATACCTACCCTAGGTTGAAAATTAAATGGTTGTAGTCTTGGTCAACTAGGATTGATTAAAACAACACTACATAGTGCAGCAAAAGCTTTAGTGCAAAGCACTTTCTAGTGAGATGCAATTTTTTGCAATAGTTGTTGGGGTAAAAAAATGTCAAAAGAGAGAAGGAGACACTATTTTGAGGGAATTATTCCTTATAAGACTTCCAACCAAGAAGTTTGAATTCTAATTTATTCAGCAACAATAGAGAGGAGAAAATCTACTAAATCTAGCAGGGAGTGCATAGGCAAGCCCAACAACAATGTAAAGAAGAGAGGAGGTATTTCGACATTTTGTTGGCAGAGATGGCAGCTAATGAGATGAGAGATCAAGATCAGTTGGATTGAGCATCCAACTATGTGATCTAGAAGGCTAGTATTTCATGGCTTCTATATGAACATGATCTTAAAATGTATGTCGATAATGTGGTAGTTACACTTGATGATGCAAATCCACTCAAAAAGTATAAGGCTAAGATGGCAAAGGCCAAGTGGTTGATCCTTGATGGAGTAGGGATCACATTGTATGTCACATTACTGGAAAAGGAACAACCAAAGAGACGTGGGATGCCTTGGCTACACTATATCAAGGGTCTTTTGAGTAGCGGAAGATGTACTTGGAGGAGAAGATGAGATCGACTAGGATGGAGAAAGGGGAACACATCGATCTATTCCTATCAAAGCTTCAGGAAGTCTGAGATCAGTTGGCAGCTCTAGGATTAACACCTTGGCCTAAAGAGATGGTGAGGTTGGTCCTGAATTCAGTTTCAGAAGAATGGCAAGTGTTTGTTTAGAGTATCTTGGGAAGAGAGAAATTTCCTATTTGGGAAGGAATGTGGATTGCTCTTTAATAGGAGGACATGAAGTGGGACTTATTCAAGTGAAAAATTGATGGTAGCAGTAACAGTGGGAGGAAAACTAAGGAGGAGGAAGAGAATGCAACCCTTGCATCTAAGGGGAAATAGGAGTAGTGGAAGAAGAACAAAGATGTTTCAAATATCAAATGTTTCTGGTGTTGTGAATTTGGTCACTACACTACGCAATGTCCTCTCAAGAAGGAGGAAAGGTATGAGAAACTTGATCCACAAAGTGCAGCTACAAAGATCAAGGAAGAAGAGTTTTTTGTGATTTCCTAGATGCCTCCATGGGAGAGGTGGATTGATCTAATACTGTAGTTTGAAAGAACTGTAGATTGGCAGGATCCTAAGGGAGTCTCCCTCTTGGATCAATACCTTTCTATAGGAGCCCATATCAGAAGTAGCAGGATGGAATAGGGTCAATTGGTGCAAAGGAGTGTTGGAGTGACAGTTGCAGTGGCTAGGAGCACCAAAGTCTAAGCAACATAGAGCTAGTGTTGGTAGTAGTGCAGTTGGCACAAAGCAGAGTTAGTAGTAGTGTAGTGGCTCCAATGACAACACAAAGACTAGTAGCAGTTAGAACTCCAGCAGTAGACACATCATGCTAAACACATTTGGTTCAATATTTTGGACGCTTTTCCATTATTGTTGCAGCAGCAACAACAATAGAAGAGAGTTGCAGTGCAGATGAAGTGTTCGTAGTGGCAGGGTCAATAGTAGCATGGATGCAACATTTGTGCAGTAATTGATGGGCAGTGATGTCAAACATCAGCAGCACAGAGGGAGATGTTACAAAGAAGGGTTATGCTTCAATAGGTTGCATTACTATAGAACATTCTTCGCTAAGAGGGAGTGTTGATTTATGGTAGCATCGAATGTACTCTAAGCCTCAAAATTTGGAGGGAGGCTAGGACACATGCATTTTAGAATAATGAGAAATTGTTTTGATAAATTCCACCCGGAGAAGGTTTTATTAAAATAATTAATTATTTTTAATGGATTCCTATGTCTAAACTTAAGAAATTAAAATAATTAAAGGTTATTAACTAAACTGGGGTGAAACTTCTAGAAGAATATGAGGATCAAGCCAAAATGATCTGAGCCATTGATTAGAATCTAATCTGGGTCATTGGTTCTCAACGAGAAGATTATAAGAAGAGGCTTGATGGGAATTTGGAAGAAACATTGAGTAAGAGATCAAGAGATCGATTTCTAATGAGAGCAGTGCAACAGTTGTGGGAGAAGTGATCGAAGTGATCTTGCAATGAGGGGCAAATATAGTTTCTAGTTGGAGAGTTTCCTAATCCAGGGATACATCACAGAGAAGGAAGAGAGATATACAGAACAGGTAGCATAGAGCCACGTTGGGTAGCGTAGGGCCACGCAAAGGTAGCACTGAGCCTGAGAGGAGATCCAAAATTTTCTAGAGAAGTGAGTTCCAGAGCCAGAATCTGCGGTGTGAAACCAAGAGCAAAGAAATTCAAAGTTCTAGAGGAAAATCGATTAGATAAAGGAGGGACGTAGTCCCCAGAAGCTGTGACATAAAACAATGCATTCATTATTGTTATACGGGAATAGCGTCCACACGGATTCTGCTATTCCCACTAAGATGGGTGGCTATCTTAGAAACAAACAATCAAAGTCTACTATTGATTCCTTTTATGAAAATAGATGCGAGGAGAACCAAGAGGCCAAGCTGAGTCTTGCGCTCGATTTCCTCTCCTTCTTGATAGAGTTTTGCTGCTTGCTCTTTGTCTGCTCAGCTTCAAAAGGACCTGTAGAATCATAGCAACATACTACTATGCAAGAAACAAGGATCTAAATTCATAAATAATGCAGGATCAGATATGCATTAACCATATACAAGCATATATAAACAAGTACACAAGAATATGGAAGGAAACAAGAATAGCTTTATTCAGATGAAAAGTAGCAAGAAGATTACAACCATGTGCTCTGACCCAACATCATCCTCCAGCTAAGAAGCCCTTCTTCACCTCAAGCAAAGCTAGATCACCCAACACTGTGAATGTACACCAGAATACCAACAACACTTCTCTATAAGATACAAAATTCCAGCCCCCAGATCTCTGTGATGAGGGATCCATATATAGATGATTATAGAGAGGTGAGTCATCTTTTGGGATCTTGATTAGTGTCTTCTCTTTGGTAGTTACTGCTTCCACTTGGAGAATGATGATCTCTTACTCATCCCTAGTCGAAAACAGAGAGGCAAGTGTCAGAGGGGAAGCTTCTAGAAGATTCCATGATCTTCCACCTCGCATTTTTTCCTTGCCATTTGTCCATTCCCGACCATCACACCCTACAGAGGAGAAATTCAGTATGAATCGCACCTTGTACACTGGGAAGGTGATATGCATCGCACCCTCTACACTGGGTTTTCAGTATGGTCCAATTTTGACCATTTATGAGCAGCTTTTAGTGGAGAACTTCTGGGAGATGATATAATCAGCTGACCTTGTTCCTTTAGGTAGTGAAGCAACACTTTTAGGGACTTAGGAGCCCTCAGTTTATGGACATTTATGATTGGGGTTGAAGTGCCCAAAAATTTCTATAACACTTGTGCTAGAGAAATGAACCCCATGGAAATACTCATAGAAGCAATCTCAAAATAGAGAGCCAAGGTGAAGGCCTAGATTTCAAACTTCAAGGGTGACCTGTTGATTTCAGGTAGCATCAGATGTGATCTAAGTCTCAAATTTTGCAGGGAGGCTTCAACACATGCATTTTCCAATACCGATAATTGGGAAATTCCACAACGAGATAGTTTTATTAAAATATATATATATATATATTTAATGGGACCCTGAGTCTAAAATTAGGAAATTAAAATAATTAATTGGTATTAATCTAAACCGGGGTGAAACTTCTAGAAGAAGGTAGAGATCAAGTCAATATGATCCTAGTCATTGATTAGGATCTAATCTGGGTTGTTGATTGATGAACGAGAGGATTATAAGAGAAGGCTTGATGGGCACTTGGAGAAGACACCAGAGGTAGATACTTAGTTATCTGAGTAAGATCGATTTTCTCACTAGTCAAAGCTCAGCAAGAGAATCGAGTCAGAGGAAGAGTTGCAAGTGAGAAAGGAAGAGATTGCATCAACATCTTTTGTGAGTCCAAGGAAAGAAGACACAGAGCAGGGAGAGACAATGCATAACCAGGTTGACACAGAAAGAGGCAGTAGATAGGTAGTTTGACATTAGGACTGTGTGGGCAGTCTGATGCTAGGCCAGCGTGGGAAAATTTGACATAGAGGTACGTAGAAGGACTAAGAGGGAAGATGAGTACTTCTCCTAGATCATAGATTTTTCAAGAAGCGTTTTGTAAATTTTCTCACTTTTTTTTTGTTGGTTGTAACTTGTACATGAGATTTTCCTAAAGAAACCCTCATCTGTTGCACCGATTTTCCCACATTAGGTTTTCTTGGGGACGATTGTCCAAAAATAACTGTGTCATTGTGACTGTATTTGTATGAGTATTTTTCTTTTCATTTACTTTCTGCAATATTTTAATTATGAAGGTTGCATTAGAATATATTTCGATATTTGTTGTAAGAACACTGCGAATAACTTATTTATGAGATAATAAGTAGAAGAAATAATATTAATCATTTTAGTTGGATTTCTACTTATAAAATTTCACATGGTATTAGAGTTGATGTAAAGTAGAAGAAAAGAGTTGGAAGACCTAACATTGAAGGAAGAAATTCATTAGAACTTCCTGCAGGGGTAGTAATCCGAATCTCTAAGGGGTTTACGCAGTTCAAGCTAGGAGGATTAGATTTTCATGTTAAAACTCTGTCTGAGTGAGTCGACATAGAGGTAAGTTTTCCTGATCGAAATCTGTCAGCGGCAAAAGGAACAACATAACAAAAGATTCAATGAAGAGGGGTTCTCTCAGGTGTGATGTAGTTTTTCCTGGAATAGTTACTGGGGCAGGATAGCATTAGAAATTGGCACAAGATGGATACTCAAAGTGTCTCAGAGTTGTGTACCAGATTTGAAGAGTAATTTTCATGCCTATAAAATTTAGTGTCAGCAAATGTTTGGTACATTGATAGCAGGGCTTTAGATCATATGACTGGAGTATGAGAACATTTATTGAGCTATCAAGAAGAACAGATGAACTTCCATATTACTATGGGAAAAAGAACAAAATGTACTCTAGTAGGGAGAGGTACCATATCATTTCAGATGGAAGCAAGGACCATCATCTGAGACACCAAGGTTCTCCATGTGGTAGGATTAGGAATGAACTTGATTTTAGTGTCCCAGTTACAGGACAAAGGATATGATGTATACATTGTAGGAAAGAAAGTATATGTCAAACATCCAAGCTAGAACAAGAAAAGGAAAATTGGGATTCGAAGGAACAAATAGTATAGGTTGCAGCTTGAGTCACCAATGATAATGATAAGACAACAACTATAATGGTGAAAAAGAACGAAATGAATTATGGCACAAGCAGATGGGACACTTACACCATGGAGCATCGAGTATTCTCAAAGAGACTATTACATGAGTACCATCCCTTAGTAGTGAGCATAATGACTTATGTCGAGGATGTGTGATAGGGAAATATGCTAAAGCATATTTGTCCAGAAGTAAAAATAAAGAAGAATGTGTATTGGGATTGATACACTCAGATATTTGTGGTCCAATGTTCATGAGAGCTCTTAGTGGTGGAAAATACTTCATCACTTTTATTGATTTTCACTCTAGAAAAACCTAGATTTATTTCTTAAAGTCCAAGCATGAGGTCTTTGATTGATTTAGAGAGTTTAAGGCTCTCAATGAAAATATGAGAAGGAAAATTTTAAAGGTATTGCTTTCAAATAATGGTGAAGAATATATATATATATAGACTTCACATATTTTTGTGTAAAGGAGGGAATCAAAGGAGAGTGAACAACTCCATATAATTTAGAGCATAATGGAGTAGCAGAATGGAAAAATAGAACTATTGTTGGGGCAGCCAAAGCTATGTTGTATGATCAGGATCTACCTAAGTATTTATGGGCAAGAGCTTGCAACATGACAATGTATATCCAGAATAGAACTCCCCATAGAGCATTGGGGAAGAAAATGCTTGAAGGGGTCTTCATAGGGAAGAAGCGAGAAGTTAGTCATCTCAGGATATTTGAAAGTGTGGCATATTGTCACATTCCAGATGAGAAGCATGGTAAAATGGATCAAACTGTAGAAAAGGGGTATCTCATAGGATACAATGAGACCTCAAAGGGATACATAATCTACATTCCTAGCAGCAGGAAGATTGTAGTGAGATGGGATGGAAAGTTCGTGGAGGATAGAGATTTAAGGAAATCTCATGGGATGCCTATAGAAGATAAGTTAGGATATGTTCCACTAGTCTATGAGCAATAGGGGTAGCAAGGAGGATAGACATCTATATCGAGTATAATGACTAGTACTAGCATTTCCTCAGAAGGAGAAAATCCAAATAGTTCTTAGCAAGTGGAACAATAGGATAAAGACGAGGAGTTTATTGAGCCTCCCACCACTAGTGGTAGAACCAACAAAGAAGTAGGGCAGACACCGAGGGACATAGAGGAGTTTGTTGGAGCTCCTAGAACTAAGAAAAGGCAATGTAGACAACTTGACATATAATAGACATTGGTAGCTTAGGTTGAAGAACCCTCTAGCTTTCAGGAAGACGTTCAACACCAAGTCTGGGTGGATTCCATGGTAGAAGAGTACAACTCTATCATGAGGAATGATGACTGGGAGGTAATACCTAGACTAGAGGATAGATCAGTTGTAGGATCATGATGGTTCTATAATATCAAGTATGTTGCAGATGGCAGTAGAGAGAAGTACAAGGCTAGGTTTGTGGCAAAGGGGTACGCTCATCCCAGTTGTTCGATACACCTCTATCAGATCTGTCATATCCCTAGCATCTCAAATGGGATGGGAGATTCGCTAGATGGGTGTCAAGACAACATTATTGAATGGGGTGATTGAAGAGGAGGTGTATAAAGAACAACTTAAAAGCTTCGAAACTCATGAAAATATAACTCATGTTTGTAGATGAAAGAAAGCCCTATATGGGCTCAAGCAAGCACCCAGAGCATGGTATGGTCGGATTGGTAGTTACTTGCAACACCTGGGATTTTTCAAAAGTGATCTGATTAATGATATAGAATGAACCACTTATTATGGTATTATATGTGTATGACTTTTTTTGAACATGGGTCATCCAGGCTCATATAGGATTGCAAGAAGAATCTTGAAGCTAAATTCGACATGAAGGACATGGGGTTGATGCATTATTTTCTAGGGTTGGAAGTTTGGGAGAATAATGGGGAGCTCTTCCTTGGGCAAGGAAGATATGCTATAGATATTCTGAAGAGATTCAAAATGCTAGATTTTCGACCCATGGCTATTCCCATGATCTCGAACTGAAAGAAAACAGATGCGTCATGAGACAAGGGAGTGGACCCCACCTTGTATAGACAACTCATTGGGTCGCTCATGTATCTTGTCAGCACTAGGCCAAACAATTTCTTTGTTGTCAACATTCCTAGTCAGTTCATGGTGGAACCAAAAAGGGTGCATTGAGTGGTAGCTAGACACATTGTCAGGTATGTGTGTGGAGCAATCGAATATGGGTTGAAATACTCTTGAGGGGAGGATGTTATATTGAATGGGTTCACAGATGCAGATTGGGAAGGTAGTTCAATAGACCGAAAAAGTACCTCAGAGTACTGCTTTAGTGTTGGATCAGGGATAACATCTTGGTGCAGCAGGAGGTAGAAGTCGGTAGCTCTGAGCTCAAAAAAAGTAGAATATATGGTAGTGAGCACAACTGAATGCGAAGCTATATCGCTTAGAAAAATTCTTGTGAGCTTGTTTAGAAAAATGATGGAAGCGGCTAGAGTTTCATGCTATAACCAGAGTTGTATCAAACTCTCTGAGAATCTAGTATTTCTTGATCGGTCCAAACATATTGACATCAAATGTCACTTTATCATAGACTGTGTTCAGCGTGGGGCAATACAATTACAATATCTCCCCACAGGAGATAAGGTAACAGACATAATCACACAGGCTCTAGGAAGAGCTAATTTCATTCAGTTCAAAGAGTAGATGGGCATGGTATAGAATTTGTTTCAGTAGAAGAAACATGTGATTTCTCAATTGCAATGGCGGTGGGAGTTGCATTACAGATGCAGTGTTGACAGTGGCAGGGTCAGCACAAGTACATGCATCATTTGCGCAGTGGTTAGTGGAAAAAATATCAGACATCAATAGCACAGAGGGAGATGTTACAGAATAGAGTGATGCTTGAACAAGTTGCATTGTTAAAGAACATTCCTCGCTAAGAGGGAGTTTTGATTTATGGTATCATCGAATATTCTCTAAGTCTCAAATTTTGTAGGGAGGCTTAGACAGGCATTCTCCAATACCCAAAAATTGTTTTGGGAAATTCCACCAGGAGACAATTTTATTAAAATAATTAATTATTTTAATGGTACCCTATGTCTAAACTTACGAAATTAAAATAATTAATGGGTTTTAATCTAAACTGTGGGTGAATTTTCTAGAAGAAGGCAGAGATCAAGTCAATATGATTCTAGCCATTGATTAGGATCTAATTTGGGTCATTGATTGATCAATGAAAGGATTATAAGAGAAGGTTTGATGGGCACTTGGAGAACACATGAGAGGCAGATACTCAATTGCCCATGTAAGATTGATTTTTCTCACTGGTTGAAGTTCAGCAGGAGAAAATCAGATAAGAAGGAGAGTTGGATGTGGGAAAGGAAGAGAGGGCATCAACATCTTTCGTGAGTGCAAGGCATAAAGACGCAGAGCAAGGAGAGATAGCGCAAAAGAAGGTTGATAAAGAAAGAGGCAACACAGAGGTAGGTTGGTGTTGCAGCTGTGGGAATTCTAATGCTGGGCTAGTGTGGGAAAATTTGACGTAGAGGGATGCAGAAGGACTCAGAGGGAAGAGGAGTACTTTTCCTGGATCAGAGATTTTTAAGGAAGCGTCTATAAATTTTTTGAGTTATGTTTCACTGGTTGTAACTTGTACATGAGATTTCGCTGAAGAATAATAAAGAAACCCTCATCTCCTACAGTAATTTTCCCACATTGGGTTTTTCTGGGGACAATTGTCCAAAAATAATTTTGTCATTGTGATCGTATTTGTGCCATTTTTTTTCTTTGCATTTATTTTTTGCAATACTTTAATTGTGAAGGTTGCAGTAGAATATATTTTGATATTTGATGTAAGGACACTAAATAACTTGTTATGAGATAATAAGTAGAAGAAATAATATTAATCACTGCAGTTGGATTTCTATTTGGAAATTTTCACATGACCTAGACCCTGATCTAGTAATAGATTGGTTGCAAGAATTAGAGAGGTATTTTGATATGGAGAACATAGATTAAGAGGACCCTAGGAGGGTGAAATTCTTAGTGACAAGAATGAAGTCACACACTACCTTATGGTGGGATAACCTTCAAAACAACTAGAAGAGCTAAGATAAAGAGAAAATCAGGTTATGGCCCAAGATGCTAAAGGAGTTGAAGGCTAAATTTTTACATTTAGATTACTTAGAGAGAATGTTCAAAAAATTTCAAAACTTGAGACACAAGGCGTTTTTCATTAAGCAGTATACTAAGTTGTTTATGAAGCTACAAATAAGAGAAAACCTCCAAGACAGTGAAAAATTTGTTGCTAGGTATGTCAATGGTTTGTATTTCCAACTCCAAGATGAGCTGAATTTAGTTAAGATGTGCTCAGTGGATGAATTTCATCAATATGATTTAAAAGTCTAAGAGAATTTGTCTTGAGGTATGGGTAAAGCAATGGGCAGAAAAAAAATCAGCACTCCCTTTCAAGAATGCTCTTCAAAACCTAATAAGAATGAAGGGTCCAAAGATGGCTGATAAGTGAAATCAGAAATTGAGGGAAGAGAGAGTTTTATAGGTATAGAAAGAGGATAGGGCTCAGGGTATCGAGGACCTTTAGGGGATTTATATGCGGTGAAGAACACAAAATAATAGATTGTGCCCAAAATCCCAAAATAGGATTAGTTGTAGAAGAGGAGGTTTAAGTTCAATAACTTGAAAGAGAAGATTGGGAGACCTTGATTCTGCAAAGGAATTTGATATCATGAAACAAGGATAACCTAAAATTTTGATTGGAGGAGGAAGAGTGTCTTCCACACTAAATTCAAGTGTTGAGACAAATTATGAAAGGTAATCATTGAAGGGGGATATACTAATAATTTGGTCAGTACTGAAATGGTAGAAAAATTACAGCTTACTTGCATTCGTAAGTCAACACCTACAAAATTTCCTGGTTTGAAAGGGACCATAGTGTGCTTGTCGATAAATCTTGATTGGTTGATTTTAAGGTAGTTCCTTATGAAGATAAGGTATCATGTGACATAGTCATGATGGATGCATGTCATTTGATATTGGTAAGACCCCTAGCAATATGATCGAAAAATAATTAATTATGGCCCAGAAAACACCTATGAAGTTCAACATGATGGGAAAAAGAATATTGTGAAGTTATGTAAAGGAGAAGAGGTATCTAAAATGACATCATTATCACTTGTGATAATGGGTTTGAAGAAGTTTTCTAAGAAAACTAATGGGGGAATTTATTACCTACTATGTGTGGAAGATGATAGGATTGCTGAAGGGCGAGCACTCCCACAAGGGCTTCAAGAACTATTGACAAAATATTTAGGTGTAACTCTAGTAGAATGGCCATTAAGGCTACCACCTTCGAGAGGAATTACACAACATATTGAATTAGTTCCTAGATAAAGACTCCCTAATCAAGGTACCAATGGGTTAGCTCATTAAGTGGATGAAGAAATGAGAAGATAAATTTGTTTTTAGAAAAAGGATTCATTAGGGAAAGAAGATGTCCTTATGCCACTCTTGCTTTACTATCACCTATGAAAGGGAACAAATGGAGGTTATGCATAATCTAGAGATATCAAAAAAATCAGAGTAAAGTATACTATAGATATCCATTAGCTCGTATGGGTGACATCTTAGACTACATGCCTAGTGTGAAAATATTCTCTAAGGTGGACTTAAGGAGTGGTTACCACCAGATATGGAGTAGAGAAGGTATTGAATGGATGAAAATATTCAAACCTCAATTGGATTGTATGAATGGCTAGTTCTGCTATTCAAATTATGTAATGCTCCTGCCATTTTTATGTGAACTATGAACTAGGCATTTAGACTCTACATCGAGAAATTTTTCGTTATTTATTTTGATGACATTATGATTTTTAACAAACTCTGGAAGAACATTTGAATCATTTAAATATATCCTTGATACACTTAGAGCAGAAACATTGTTTGTAAATCTTGAGAAGAGTGACTTTTGTATAGACAAATTAGTTTTCCTTGGGAATGTAATTTATTCAAATGAAGTGAGTATGGACCCAAAAAAGGTTATTGATCTAGGTGGATATTGCTGGAAACTCGCCTATTCCACATGGATGTTCACCATTGTTTCTTTCAGTTTTTCAGTTTCCTTATTTGTAGCACAATTTACTATTTTTGGCAATTTTTCAGGTCCTGAACTTCTGGAGTCGTTTTGAGGCCCTAAACGACATTTTTTTGGGAATAGTAGGAAAACCATGGATTATATATTTATGTTGGTTATCAAAAAGTTGTAGTCCTCGAATAGATCTTTCTAGTGAGGTATTTTCTCCATCAAACGAAGATCGTATGCCAAAGTTATGACCCGAGGAAGTTGATGTACCAATTTACCCAAATGGCTCCATAGTTTGGTGCTTCATCTCCTAGGGTTAGGAATTTGGATGTTTAGGGTTTTCTATTATTTCTTAATAATAAATAGGCCTTTGAGCCTCATTGTAACAAATTTCAGAGGCATGTAGCTGCCACATCTCTTCTGAGAAATAGGCTACCATTGCCCGAGCTAGTCTTATTTCCATTCTGTTTGTATTGTAAGAATATTTCAGTATTTGATATTAATGAAATGAAGTGTCGTTTCTACTACATCTTTGTATTTATGGTTATATCTATAATTTGTTGCGTTCCTGTTTAAATCCGGAATAATGGTATCAAAGCAGTTTGCTCTTTCTTCGATGCGAAGCCGAATGCCATCGTTACCTCCACGAAGATCCAAAAGGAGGAACCTGAAGATCCAGAGGAGGAGGAGCACCTCTTCTACTCCGAGATGTGGGTAAAGTGCTACCTGCTACAGTTCATTGATTACAACGGGAGTCGAGAGAATCTCATTTCAGCATAGGTCGTGAAGCAGCTGGGCTTACTAACCACAACACACCCACAACTGTACACCATCAGGTGGCTTCACCAAGGACAAGATCATTGTGTGAGGTAGCACTACCACCTCCCATACAACAACAAGCCCTTCACGGATGAGGTATTGTGTGACATTTCTCCCCTTGATGTTTGTGATGTATTATTATGCCAACCATACTTGTGGAAACACCATTCTGTGTATGAGTCAATGCCTCGTGGTGTTATTGTTACTTTGGGAAATAAGTTGTATAGGATACTGGAGGTAGCACCGCCTACCGCCATCTCTTTGGTTACTAGAAAACAATGCAGTAATCTCGTTTCCAAAACTAAGAAATTTGTTTTCCTGATGATATGCCCTCAAGGAAAGAAGAAGACGGTGGCCATGACTTCTAGACAAGGCCCCTCCGCATGACAACAGATGCACAAATCCGTGGAGGAGTATCATTACATATTCTACTCCCCTACAGGGGTGCCCCTGCACTCTCAGGTCAAGCAATCCTTCGATCTGACCCTAAGTGCATCGTTGCCCAATGGACCAATGTATTGATGCTCTGTTCTATAAAACAAAGGAAACAAGAGGAAAATTTAAGAGCTACTGCATAAAGATCACATCCGACCAATTTCATCTCCCTATGGGAGCCTGAACTTTTTGGTATAGAAGAACGATGGGACTTGGAGACTCTGTATTGAATATCGGGCATTTAACAAGATCACTGTCTGGAATAGGTACCCGATACCCCAGATTGATGACCTTATGTACCAACTAAAGGGGGAAAAATATTTTAGCAAGATCGATTTGAAGTCTGGATATCACCAGGTACTAATTGAACCCTCTGATGTGTGAAAAACTACCTTCAAAGCAAATGAGGGCCTTTTCAAATGGTTGGTTATGCCTTTTAGGTTCATGAATGCTACTGCGACCTTCATGAGGTTGATGGATGACATATTGCGGTCATTCACCAACTCGTTTGTAGTGGTATACTTGGATGACATCTTGATCTTCAACCAGAGTTGGGAAGAGCACCTCCACCACATCTGGTAGGTTCCCCAAACACTGAGGAAACACAAGTTTTGTGCCAATTTGGAGAAATGCACTTTTAGCATGACCTAGGTTCAGTTTCTGGGATACATTATTAATGAACGGGGGGTGCGTGTGGATCTAGCCAAGATCCAAGTCATTAGGGATTGGCCAACCCCGACCACTCCCACAGAGCTCCGGAGCTTTCTAGGTCTTGCCAATTACTACCACAAGTTCGTGTTGGGATTCTCTCATATCACTTGGCCCTTGAGTCGAGTCACCAAGGGAGGAGAGAGAAAAATTATTTTGGTCTGAATCTCAGCAGGAGGAATTCGCAGAGTTGATACATCGCCTCTGCCCTGCACTGGTGCTCACTTTACCATACTTGCAACAACCATTTGAGATCGAGACAGATGCCTCTGACTATGCTATCGGGGCAGTCCTTACTCAACAGAGCCATCCAGTGGCATATCACAGTGAGACACTTTCTGACATAGTCCAAAAGTATCCCACTTATGACAAAGAGATGTATTCCATTGCCCAAGACTATCAACAATGGAAGAATCACATTTTGGGGAAGGAAACAATCATCCACACAGACCACCGACCCCTACAGTTCATACGGATGCAAGGGAAGTTGCAAAATGATTGCCATCAGAAGTGGTCCACTGTCCACATACCTACAATAGTTCCATTTGAATATAAAGTATAAGAAGGGTAGCACCAATAATGTTGCAGAATACCTCAGCCGACCACCAATCATGGCGTTAACCACCGTGATCAACTCTTGTGGGCATGAGACTTTTGATTGGCTACTTCTCTACGAAAATGACCCAGAATTCAGCCACACATACCAGATGCTCGTGGAGGGTCAACAAGTTCCAAATTTTCACCTCCAGGATGCTTTGTTATGCCACCTGGGACACCTTTTTGTTCCTTCAAGCGAGCATGCCAAGATGATTTGGGAAGCACACTACAGTCAAGCCACTGGGAATTTCGAGGTCGAGAAAATAGTGGCAGTGCTACAGAATTATTTCTATTGGCCAAATCTTTGACATGATGTGAGGAAGTAAATTAGATCTTGCACTGCCTGCACCATTACCAAACTCACCATCAAGAAGCAAGGTCTCTATACTCCACTACCTACCCCTATTTGACCTTGGGAATCCATCTCCATGGATGACATGTTGGGCCTTCCTTTTACTAAGCATGGCAATGGATGTGTTTTTATGGTCGTCAACAGATTTTCGAAGATGGCCATTATAGCGGCCTGCAAGAAGAATATCACAACAGAAGCCACTAAGCTCTTCTTTGAATGAGTGTGGGTACACTTTGGGATCCCACAGTCTATCATCTCAGATCGGGACAACAGGTTTCTCAGTACATTTTAGTCCAGTCTTTGGTCAATGCTGGACACCAAGCTCACTAAGGCCATGGATTTCCATCCGCAAACTGATGGCCAGACATAGGTCATCAAAAGGATGATTGTACACATTCTACGCATGTATAACTCAAAGCATCCACGCACATGGGATGAGATCCTCTCCTATGTCCAACACAACTATAATCGGGCTCTCCATATCTCAACTGGCCACAACCCTTTTGAGGTGGGCTTGGGATTCGAGCCACTATGTCCCATTGATGTGGCGATGTTGTTTGCAGCTAATTAGGCAGATTCAGATAATGTACAATTCGAAGCCAATAAGGCAAACAACTTCATTGAGCACATCCAACATATCCTCCAATAGGTCCATGACATTCTGGAGAAATCAAATGCCAAGTACAAGCAGTGACATGATCAACATAGGGTGCCACAAAAGTTTTAGGTGGGCGACAAAGTTTGGTTGCATTTGTAGAAGGAATGCCTTACTGGAGCCTATAAAAAATAGAGACCACTTCAATATGGTCCTTAGACCATTACCAAGGTTGTGGGAGACAATGCATTTTAGCTCAGAATTCCCCCATTCCTTGGCCTGCATCCAGTGTTCAGCGTGGATCACCTTCAACCATACTCCTAACCATTACTGGACACATCAAAGATTACAGAACAACTTACACCTACAGAGTTAAATCCAGATTGCATGGAACAAGACACAACTGATCGGATCATGGACATGCATATCAAGAACACCTGACAACAAAGGATCCAACTATATCGATTTGTCAAAGTAGACCAAATCCTTCACCAAGGGAAGTGGCTCACCAGGGACCAAGTTCAACAGAATTTTCCTCATCTCATGGAGGAACTCAATGCAACGGGGACCATTTGTTCCTAAGGGGGGAGGAATGATATAGGTGGATATTGGTGGCCACATGCCTATTTCACTTGGACCCCCACCATTGTTTGTTTCAGTTTTTTAGTTTCCTTATTTATAGCACAATTTACTAGTTTTGGCAGTTTTTCAGGTCCTAAATTTCCGAAGCCATTTTGAGGCCCTAAACGACGTTTTTTTGGGAAAAAATAGACCAACATGGTATATAGATTGATGTTGGTCATTTAAAAGTTGTATTCCTCAGGTAGATCTTTCTAACGAGGTATTGTGTGTTTCAAACAAAGATCGTATGCTAAATTTAAGGCCCCGGGAAGTTGATGTACCAATTTACCCAAATGGGGCCCACAGTTTGGCGCTTCATCTCCTAGGGTTAGGTTTTTGGATGTCTATGGTTTTCCATTGTTTATAAATAATAAATAATCCTTTGAGCCTCATTGTAATAGAGTTCAAAAGCATGTAGCCACCACATCTGTTCTAAGAGATAAGCTACCATTGCTTGGGCTAGTCTTATTTCCATTATGTTTGTAAGCATATTTCAATATTTGATATTAATGAAATGAAGTTTTGGTTCTATTGCATTTTTGTATTTATGGTTATATTTGTAATTTGTTACGTACATGTTTAAATCTGGATCATAGATCCATATTAGAATGGCTAACCCCTTGAAGCATTACAAATGTGATGAGTTTTGATGGGATGGTAAATTTCTACAAGAAATTTATCAACAATTTTAGTGGGATAAATTCCTCCTTAACCGATCGTACATGGGGAAGGTCATTTTCATGGACTAGGGAAGCTGAGAGGAGTTTTGAACATCTCAAAAGAAAAGTGAATAAGGCCTACATTCTCGTTCTATCATATTTTGATAAGGTATTTACCATTGAATGCGATGCTTTATTTGTTGCAATTGGAGGAGTCCTAAGCCTATAAGGTCACTCAATTTCCTTTTTGTAGTGAGAAATTAATTAACGCAAAAAGAAGGTATGACACCTATCATAAAGATTTATATGCAATTGTTCAGACACTGAAACTATGGAGACACTACCTTTTACATCGAGAATTTATTCTATTAATTGATGATCAAATGTTGAAATATATAAATTCTCAAGCCAATATGTCACATAAGCATGCTAAATGGGTCTCATTTCTTCCGAGATATACAATTTTAGTGCAACATATAAGTGGGAAAGCTAATGTTTTAGCATATGCTTATGAGTAGGAGAGATTACCTACTTGTAACTGTGGCCCATGATGTGGTGGCATTTCATGAAATAAAAGGAGAATATGTTGTATATCCTTAATTCAACCAAATAATTGAAGCTATCAACAGTTCAGTAAATGCAACCAGAAGTCCAACTTTGCATTCCACAGGGATCCTAAAGGGAACAACTGATTAGAGAAATACATTTGTGTGGATTGGATGTTCGTTTCAGTAGGGACAAAAGCTATAGCATGATAAACGAGAAATTTCTTTGGCTCGAGTTAAGGAAGCATGTTACTAAATTTGTTTCTTCATGCAAAATTTTCCAAATTGCTAAGGTTGGATAACAAAACAGTGGGAAATTTTAAAGATGGAAGTTTATCTTAAAGTTTATAAGTCTTGGTGAATCTTATTACAAACCCATAATGTAAATTGTAAAATTTGTGATGATATTTCTGTAAAAATATTTAGGTTTCTGATTATTTTTTGTTAGTATATATAAAATTTTGTGAACTTTTAGGGTAAAATAATTTTATACTATAAAATATGGGCAAATGAATTTTCAAAAAAATGGAAATTTCCGAATATTTTTTGGAAAAAGCATGGAAAATTAGCCTACCTGCAAATATTAGCCCCTAAAAGTTTCCATACAAAACACATGACTGTATAAAGCCTTACTAGTACTGGGAAGGCCATGGATAAATATCTCCAAGGACTTTGTTTTAGGGTTGCCTTACACTCAAAAAGGAAATGACTCTGTTTTCATAGTGTTGGATAGATTCTCTAAAATCACCCACTTCATTCTATCTAAGAAAATAATTGATGCAAGATGTTGTTCTTTAAGAAACCAATTTCCTGGCTATAGAGAAATTGTGCTTAAGACATTAATAAATATTATTTACTATCACTTGTTTGTCACTTAGATATATGTTGTGTTCTCAAATGATGGACCTGGAGGCTTGGTTTTTTACTCTTAATACGTGTATGAATAGAATATCTCAGAATGCCATTTGTTGCTAGATACAAATGATGAAAAAAGAAAGCTTGAAGGAAAAGATAAAGATAATATGCTGATCTTTCATAGAAACTATTATCTGAGACCCTGAAGGAAAAGTTAAAGATAATATGCTAGTCTTTCACAGAAACTATTATCTATAACTTAAAAAGGAAGGTGGAAACTTCAAGTATAAGAGCGCTCTTTTAAGGGATTTTAACTTTTTCTACATAAGAAAATAAAGACGTGTAGCTTCATTACTATACTTGAAAGAAGAAAACATAAGATGGCACAAAATAGAGAGGGTTACAAAATTATACCCAACAATTCATGGAAACTTCTGATTCTTTCATTAATCAACAATTATATCCGGAATATAGTGGCCTAGTCTTCCTCCAAATTTTCCTCCTTTTATACATTTGTGAAACAGCTGCTGATATTTGAAACTGTCAAACTACTAAAATTGTTTCTCTAACTATCTGAGTTAAAAACTATTACATGATTTTATAGAGGGTAAAAGACACCTCAAAGAACAGAAATAACAGGAACCTAACTGAATTTGGAAGAGGATGATAATCGCTGGCTTGCTCTATTAATCGATGTTGAGTTCCTTTGCAAATGCTTTAAAAATAATTAATGCGCTTTTACCATAATTAACTGCATTAAACTTTGAATTGTACGAAGACTGGGGCTTGCAGATATATCAAGTGCACTTACATTGGCCAAAAAATAAAGAAAACATGCCCATCTACCTTTTCTTCGGACTCGGCTTTAACATTGATTTTTCCCTTTACCAACCGAAATTAACGCAAACCTTTGGTAACTGCAAAACTGAAAAAATATTAATCTTTCTTTATAAATCTGTCAAATCCACTCGTACAATGCTACATTGACTTCCATCACAAATCGCAATCGACCCCTTTCTAGTGGTGCATTAACGAAATGTTAGACTTACACATAATTCCTTCATATTTGTGCTTTTCTATTATATACCTTTAATAATGAAAATATACCATAAATCATGCTTTTTCTGCTTCTAACGCGGGCTTTGCACAACTATCGAGACATACCCTTTCGCTAGTATATCCCCACCATAGATCTGCGCTTTTCATATCGGACGGCCTATAAATATTTCGAGTGGAACATAAGCCCAGAGAATACCCGTCCAAAATGGTCGCTTTTCTCTCCCCACTCGGCTGCTACATGTCGAATGATAAGTGGAATCGGGTGAGCTCCACTGAAAACAGCATACCATTTTAACTCCGCTCGAAATCCCACTTGTAATTTTAAATCTGCCCTTCATACACCTCGTGGACCCACCAGGGCTTTTAAATATAATATATATATGCTTCGAGTCCGACCTTTCTATTATAATCCTTTATAATAGAAATACATATAAAACTGTGTAAGCAAATATATATGAAGGGCTTTAAATATATCAATAAAAAACTTTACAACCTGTGATAACATGGACGTGCTGAGTTATAAAATATAGCATATAAACTTATTGGATCTGGAATCCCCATTGCTCATCGCAATCGATGCTTTCCATATATATATATATATATATAATATGTTATGCGATATGATGCACCTACCGCAATTATAAAACATAATATATATGCTTTTGGGTCCAGCTTGCGATCGCAAATCGCAATCGGCAAAATGAACTAACACATATACATAAGGCACTTTACGAACCCACTGAACTTTACAACATAATATATATATGTTTCAGGTCTGACCATCACATATTGCAATCAACAGTATCCAACGTTCAGAGTTCTGCGGTGCAACGGACCTAACACACTTTATAAAGTATAGTATATATATTTCAGGTTTGGGCCTTTAACTTTAACACTTGTCTCCTTTGTAAATCCGATATATTTATTTATTTGATTTTTTGTTTCGATGTGCACTTATATATATACATATCGGGTCTAGCTCCATATAACCCTTGTATCTGATTCTTTTACATTACTTCCTTTAGCGATGCCGATATATAATAAACAAAATATTTCATTTCTTTTAGACTTTTCGGGAAGGATAAAGAATGTAAAGGATTTTTTTTGAGTTTGAACTCCCGATAGTGATATAACTGATAAATAAACATCAAGCACAATATAAGCTACAACATCTGGCACCAACTGGGGATAGTGCTTTTGCCAGAGAAGCACTAAGAACGCAGATCAATGCCATATCCATTGGGCATGGAGTCATATATTGCTTCTCCAAACTTAATTATGTGAAAATTTTGTATTGTGATCCCACGTCGATACCTGTAGTAATAAGATGTTTGCACTTTGATAGCAAAATATTTAGAATCATAGATCAGTAGCCTTAGTTGGGCATGGAGTCCAAAACTGTGAAAATCTTAATATTTGACTACTGAAACTTGACAGTCTTGAAGTTTGAAACCTCTACAAACCAGTTTCCAACAGGGAAAGTCACCCTTATTCCTCATCTAATGATTAAACTGAAGAACTGAAACTGAAAACCAAATGCTCAACACATGAGATTATTTATGTACACGTTCCTACATATGTACATGATTGATCTCCATTAGCTAAAGTCAATTTTCCAATGATACTAGATTAGCATTTGAGTGCATAATCTTGAACCATTCTGCCAATGAATTTTTAAAATACAATTCATCCTGAACGAAAAATAAACTATGCATAAAGGAATCGCACAACAAAAAATTAAAAGAGTATCCACAAAATGATATGTGTAGATTGTTAATAAATTCTTCCATGTAATCTACCACAGGATCTTCTAAAGTATAAGAAAAATTATGATCCTGATCAGCTCCAAAAAAGAAATTCTCTATATATGAAGGTTCTTGCCCAAATAGACCTTCTATTGGGATAATATGCTTAACAAAACGATCAGTAACATCTTTAAGAAAATGATTTATGTCACTTTCATGTCTCCACTTTTCATCTCTAAGCTTTGATTGAAAATAATTTGTAATTCTAACTTGAGGAAGAAAGAATTTTTTTATTATCATTACTATACGACATATGATAAACTTTGAATAGATTCTTTACCTCTAATCCATGGGCATCCTTATGTCCTTCAATGCACTGATATACCATCACTTTATCAATTTTCTCCTTACATAAGATAGCCTCTTTTGCTATGATAGATGGCTCAATATATTGCTATCCAACATATTCCACTTGTTGTTTTCTTCCTGTATGTTCAACATCCAATTGATGAACTTGAAGAGCTTCATCCCATTCCCCATTTAAACCATTTTCATTATAGATAGGAGGATCATCAAATTTAAAAAATAGGAACTCTGGGGATTTATTTGCAACTTAATTATTTCTTCCTCTTCTCGACTGCTGAGGAGAGATTCTTGATGCATGTTTGAACTTTCCTCCATCTGAATACTCTCTTGATTTGTTTGGAACAAAGTCAACCAATTATCTTGGGAGATCATTAGAGAGAAATGTTTTATAAACTTTTCCACATCATTTTGAGAAAATGATGCTCAATCTGCTTGGAACATAGTCAACCAATTCTTTGCTTGGGAGATTATTGAAGAAGAATGCTTTATAAACTTCTCTACATCATTTTGAGAAAATGATAGTTCCTCACTTTCAGAGACTTTGTCATAGTTAATCTGGCTAGAATCTCTCTAAATGCTTGATAGATTATCAACAAGATCATCAGTTTCCTCAACAGGATTATCTTGAGCTTTTAAAGTTTCTTTAAAATGTTAATATTCACAACCATTTTCAAAAATGATGGAAATCTTTCAATGACAAAATGCTTGAATGAAGCAGAGACCTGAACCAATCCCTAGCTTCTAGGTCCAAAGAAAACATAAACACTTCCTCTTCACATCTTCATGAATGATGCTTTGCTGCTCCATGCATTCATGAAACTCTTGGAGATGTTGAGCTAGATCTTCATATTCCATTCTACTAAATTTTGGAAGACACTCATTGTGGACATAAAATGGAGGCATATCATGAGGATAGTCAGTGATTCTAGTAAAATCAAATGGATCAAATTTATGGACTAAGAATGCAGGGAGAGCCATTAAAACCCAGAAAAGAAAACATCAAAGTGTAGTGGACTCGCCAATCAATATTCTAAGTGAAAACCACAAGTGTGAATGTACAACAAATGGCCAAAACTTGTCACTCTCAAGGATCAGCTTCCAACTTAATAAATCTATGAAAAAGTGTTCTCATTCTATTGCTTTGCAGACTGTGGTCTTTGTTACAATGGAGTCGCCTTTTATTTATTTTATTCAAAACAGCCAAATATTTCCTTCTCACTAAACAACCGAGGAAAATATTGAAACGTAGGGAAAAGTCTTCTTGTCTTCTCTCCTCGGCAATGGTGCCAATTAATGTTGTTCTTTAAGAAACCAATTTACTGGCTGTAGAGAAATTGTGCTTAAGACATTAATAAATATTATTTACTGTCACTTGTTTGTCACTTAGATATATTTTGTGTTCTCAAATGATGGACATGGAGACTTGGTTTCTTATTCTTAATACATGTATGACCAAAATATCTCAGAATTCCATTTGTTGCTAGATACAAATGATGAACGAAGAAAGCTTGAAGGAAAAGTTAAAGATAATATGTTGATCTTTCACAAAAACTATTATCCGTCACTTAGAATAATTATGGAAATGAGAACTGAATCATAGACAATATGCTGCTTAACACAGAAACTACTATGTGTGACCCTGAAGGAAAAGTTAAAGATAATATGCTAGTCTTTCATAGAAACTATTATCTATAACTTAAAAAGGAAGGTGGAAATTTCATGTATAGGAGCGCTCTTTTAAGGAATTTTAACTTTATCTACATAAGCAAATAAAGATTTGTAGCTTCATTACTATACTTGAAAGAAGAAAACATATTATGGCACATAACAGAGAGGGTTACAAAATTATACCCAACAATTCATGGAAACTTTTGATTCTTTCATTAATCAACAATTATATCAGGAATACAGTGGCCTAGTCTCTTGGTTCTCCAAAATTCCAACCACCCACCCTTTCTCTGTCAATTTTCCTCCTTATATACATTTGTGAAACAGTTGTTGATCTTTCAAACTGTCAAACTACTAAAATTGTTTCTCTAACTATCTGAATTAAAAACTATTACAGGATTTTACAGAGGGTAAAAGACACCTCAAAGAACATGAATGATCTGAATTAGATTCGTAAAGGATGATTAACAGAGCCATGTTTGTACCAGGTCAAGACAAACTTCCAAGAATTTAAAACAGCGATCAAAAGCACCTCTAAACTAGTGGCAGTGGTAGCTAGCATGAAATGACGAGGACCTCGATCAAAGCGCACTGACTGAGGCCCATGGAGACTGCACGATGGGTGAAATTAGCCCCTGGGAGTCTCGGAACGAGAAACATAGGGAGTTTTTGAAGTGCGAATCGTGCATCATAGGTTGAAAACCCTCAAAATGGGGAAGCCCCAACCACTCGGTCGTGTGGGAGCCAGGAAAACCGTGGGACAAAAGGCTAAGTGCTAAAGGCGGGACCTGCTCTAAAACCGGCGGTATTGATTGGGGGCATCCATGGGCAGTGAGCAGTTTTGATGAAAAAAGAGAGATTCCACTCAGCGCCTAATGCATGGCAAGCAAAGGAGAGAAAATTGTCGCTCATCGCGTGCTAATGGTCGAGCTAGTCAACTGTGCGAGATGAGCGAACGATGTCAGATCTGGGGGCTCCAGATCTAACGGCCGAGATTGCGCCCAATGGAGAAGACGGAATTAATGAGCAAATAAGCCGTGATTTAGAATAATTTAAGGTCCGCTTTGACAACCAAGGTGGCAGAATACTCATTCCATGACGTAATCGAAGAATTGAACCGACGAAGCAAGCTGGCGCAGTTTGTAGGAGGACAAGTGGCCACCCGTCAGAGCCTGATGATGACGCCAAAATAGGGAACTCCAAGCGAGGCTGTAGTAGGAAAATGGATGAAGGGGAAGAGGAAGAAAATCGCCATGAGCTCGAATGACTTTAAAGCCATGTACAGACTAGACAGAGAAGAGGAGTTAGGAACCAAAAGTAAGAACACCGAAGACAGAAGACAGAGAAGAGAAGGATTAATGAAGCAAAAAGAAGAAAGAAGGTAGAGGGTCAAGCTGACCAAAGGTAGCGTTGAGCATCAGAGAACTTGAGAGATTCAAGCCATCCCTGAGAGGATCTGTCAAACTAGAGAGGTCAAAGAGCTGGTAAGGAAGAGTCTGTGTACTCTAGTGGTTTGGGGAATCCAAGAACCACCCTGCCAAGCCAATTTGATTCAGGAGATTCATATTGAGCTCCTTCATTGTAATTCTCCGCTTCAAGACACAATAAAAAGAAGGCCACCACCAAGCTGGACTGGAGATGTAGCCATAGAGGATAGGGTGAACTCCTTATTAATTTCTTCTGTTCTTGTATTTGCTTCCTGTATTTATCTGCTGTTTTCCATTTCAAGTGTCTGTGTATTTGCAATCTCATGAATTTGTTGCTTAAATAACATAGACACACACACCAGCATCTGAGTCTGTAATACCTTCATTTAATAAATATTTAACTAAGGTCACTCATAGGGTGATTAGCAGATCAAGTGGTATCAGATCTTTAGGCTGTAAGGTTAGACAAGCTTGTGTTGGTTTTGTTGTTGAAGGATCACTAGATCAAAGCTCAAATTAGGAGAAGGAGAGTTGGTTGAAACTAATCCTGAAATTGGGAGAGTCTATCTTGAAAAGATAATGCCAAAGGAAGGTTCTGTGCAGCCAAACCCTCAATTCGTAGAAAGTTTCCTAGCTGTAAAGTTTATGGTAGAAGAAATGTATAAGGACCTTAGAAAGCATAAGGATGAAGATTCATCAGGTTCTAAACAAGATGAAGAAGAAGATGAGTCTCATTCCCATGACCACTCAAAGGGACAAAGGAAAGAGGAAAGCTTTCTCACACCTCCTAATAGCCCTGTGCATAATAAGAAAGCATCTTTGATCAAGATAGATGTTAAATTTGACTTTCCTATACATGATGGAGAGCTAAATGCTGAAAAATTTGACAATTAGATTAGACAAATTGATGTGTATTGCAGAGTGCAAAACATCGACTCAGGCAAGAGCAAAATTCAACTGGTAATCCTACACCTAGGAGGCACTGCCTTGGTTTGGTGGGAAGGCAGAACCCAAGCTGACATGAAAATACATGGTTAGACTACCTCTGTCTAGAGTGAATTTGTTTCTACCATCAAGTAGCAGTTGTATCCATTGGCCTACATGCAACAAGCCATGATGAGTTGGCAAACTCTTCGGCAGTTGAAAGGGCAAAGTGTGCAACGGTACACTCAAGAATTTAGAAAGAGAGCATTGATTCTAGGGATCTCATTAGACTCACTAGAGACTCTTTTCAAGTACATTGGTGGTCTACACAGCTACATGAGGCATACCATCCTCATGTTTAATCCCACTAGTATAGATAAGGTATATGTACAAGCTACTCATCTAGAGGCTAGAGGAAAGAATGGAAATCCAAAAGTTGGGGGACCATCCTAACCCACTACAAGCAAGAGCAAAGGAGAAAAGAAAGCAAAAGTGGAAAGCAAGGAAGGCTAACACTGCACAGAAAAGAAAAGCTTCATGCACTCACTATAAAAAGGATGGGCATGATGATGAGTAGTGTTTGATTCTACATCCAGAGCTAAGACCTAAGAAGTCCGAGGGCAAGAAGAAGAAGACTACTGCAGCTATTCAGAAAGATTTGGGGTCAGACTCGGGAGATGAAATAGTCATTGAAGCCATAGGTATAGAAGGTAAGAATTCTGAAGCATCTACTAGTGATTCTGCTCAATTTATTATTAATGAAGAACATGAGAGAAAAAAGACATGAGCTTTTCCATATTTTAGTTGTTTCCAAACATAAAAAGATTGATACTTCGTTTGATAGTGGCTCACAAGTAAATTTGATCTCTAAAGAAATTATAAAGAAATTGGGATTAACAACTACACCTCACAAGAAACCATACCCATTAGGATGGTTGAATGATAAAGCACAACTACAAGTGACTAGACAGTGCAAACTCAAGTTTTATTTTTGGTCAGCGTTTGTATATGAGGTTGTGTTAGACATAATTCCTTTGGATATATGTGGAATTGTTTTAGGGAGTCCTTACTTGTATGATAGAAAGGCTATTTTCTATAGAGCTGAGAAAATGTATGTACTTGTTAAAGATGGAATTGAATACTTTGTAAGAGCTCACAAGCTCAAGAATAATTATACTCTCATAAATTCCGGGCAGATGAAAAGAATGATAAATTCATGCAAACAATTCTTACTAATGGTTGTAAAGGAAAAGAAACCTGATAAAGTCAATGTATTTGAGGGCTATAATGCTAAGCAGCAAGCTGATATAGAAAATATTGTTTCAGAGTATGATGTTTTGTTTCAAGAATCTAAAGGTCTGCCACCCAAAAAGGAAATAGTACATGATATTTTGCAGCAAGATGTTCCATTGCCTAACATTAGAATGTACAGGTTGTCTACTTTAGAGAATGCTGAAATCAAGAAGCAAGTGCAGGAGTTGCTCGAGAAGGGGTTCATCGGGCCTAGCACATCACCATGTGGGTCACCAATTGTTTTGGTGAGAAAGAAAGATGGCTCATGGAGAATGTGCATTGATAACCAAGCATTGAATAAGATAACAAGAAAAAATCATTATCCCCTTCCTCACATAGATTATCTTTTAGATCAATTGAAGGAAGTTGTCTATTTCACCAAGCTGGATTTGCATAGTGGATACCATCAGGTCAGAGTTGTAGAGCAAGATGCATGGAAGACTGATTTCAAAACAAAGTAGGGATTGTATGAGTGGCTATTTATGCCTTTTGGCTTGACCATTGCCCCTGCTACTTTCATGAGATTAATGAATGATGTACTCAGACCTTTCCTTGATGATTTTGTCATTGTGTATCTGGATGACATTCTGATTTTTAGTAAAATGTGGGAGGAACACTTAAAGCATGTTAAGCAAACATTAGATGTTTTGAAAAGAGAAAAACTTTATGCTAAACTCTCAAAATGTGAATTTGGCAAAACATCTGTAAATTATTTGGGTCATATAGTAGGGGGTGGTAAATTGAAAATAGATCCTTCTAAAATGGCAGTCATCGTAAACTGGCCTAAACCCAAGTCTGCTACAGAAGTGAGAAGCTTCTTAGGAGCAACACAATATTCGAGGAAGTTCATCTCTAACTTTTCCTCAATTGCAGCTCCCTTACATGCTTTGACAAGATTGAACAAGGTGTTTCAATGGGGAGGCAAACATCAGAAAGCCTTCAACACCTTGAAAGAAAAGATTAATACAACACCTGTACTAGCACTGCCTGATCTACGAAGACCATTTGAGATCCAAACAGATGCTAGTGACTATGCCATGGGAGCAATGTTGACACAGCACGGTAAACCCATATGTTATCACTTTGAGACTTTTAATCCTGCAATAGTTAACTACCCTATGTATGATAAAGAATTGTATGCATTAGTTAAGAGTGTGAAAAAGTAGAAACATTATTTAATGGGAAAAGAGACAGTAATACATACTGATCATCAACCACTTCAATATCTACACTCCCAAACTAAGTTGCAGCAATCAAGACATTACAGGTGGATGATTTTTCTACAACAGTTTCATTTAGTCATCAGATATAAAAAGGGCATACATAACAAAGTTGCAGACATTTTATCTAGACCCATGATAAATGCATCTACTATACTTAAGCATAATTTTGTACTACATAAAAGCTACATTGAACAATATGCTTAAGATATAGATTTTAAAGGTGTATATGCAACTTTGAGTCAAGGCAAAAAGGTAGAAGAATTGGATTATCATGTGAAGGACCGACTCTTATATCATTGTGGGAAACTCTGCATTCCACAAACAGAGAGGGTAAATATAATCAGAGAGGCACACACTTCTTTGATATCAGGTCACTTTGGGGTAAGTAAAGTAGTTGCATAGCTACAAAGATTTTGTTATTGGCCGAAAATGAATGAGACACTTTCTAGATATGTAAGAGGGTGTACTATGCGTGCTAAAAGCGAGCCCAGCAATAGAAAACTAGGCTTGTACACTCCATTACCAGTTACCTCTGACCCTTGGGAAAGTGTTTCCATGGATTTTGTTGGAGGACTGCCTAAATATAGGAAAGGTCATGATTATCTGTATGTGGTTGTGGATAGGTTCAAAAAATTGTGTATTTTGATACCTTGTAATAAGCAGATTACAGCTAAACAAATTGCAAAACTATTCTTTGAACATGTATGGGTTAATTTTGGATTACCCACTTCTATTATATCTGATCGAGACACCCGATTTGTGGGGAAGTTTTGGTCAAGTCTATGGGAGTTGATGGACACCCAACTGAAGAAAAGCACAACTTTTCGTCCACAAACCGATGGATAGATAGAAGTAGTTAACAGGACAGTGATCCAGTTACTCGGAGGATATTGCAGCAAACATCCTAAGCTTTGGGATGAACATATGTGTTATGTGCAACATGCTTACAACAGAGAAAAACACTCATCTACACAGAGATCTCCTTTTGAGACCTGTTTTGGTTTCACACCAAGGTCCCCTTTGGATTTTGTCTTTGGTAAAGGTACCACAGTTGATGGACACAGTGATGTGGACAAGGAAACCAGGTTCATTGAACAAATCTAGGAGATACACCAGGAAATACAGAAACAGCTGGAAAAGAGCCAAGCTAGATACAAGGCTAGGCATGACAAGCATCAGATGGAGCATATTTTTCAAGTTGGAGACTAGGTTTGGCTGTATATCAACAAGGACAGGATGCAAGGTGAAGGTAAAAAGCTAAAGAATATCAGGTATGTACCTTTTAGGATACTTGAGAAGATTGGTGAAAATTCTTTTCACCTTGATCTACCAGCTTACATGCACATCTACTCAGTCATAAATGCAGATTGCTTGAGATTGTTTGAACCTTCTCTAATTGAGGATCTTGAAGAGCAGAGTCAATTTCCTTCTATTGATGACCTGCTACTTGAATATCTTAATGAATTGCATGAAGACACAGTGCTGGACAGGAAGGTGAGGACGACATGCAGAGGAGATGTTGAGTACCTCAGAATTGGACTCAAAGGTTCGAAGTCGAGTAGTGCAAAGTGGATTGAGATTGGGCAAGTGAGACAACAATACCCTCACTTAGTCGATGCTTGAAAGAAAACCAACTTTTGGTGGTCCAAAATCTTTTTTAGTGGGAAGGCCGTGATTCAAATTGGGTCCATAAAGGATGATTAACAAAGCCATGGCTGTACCAAGTTAGGAAAGACTTCAAAGAATTCAAAACAACGATCAAAAACACCTCTAAACCAGTGGCAGTGGTAGCCAGTATGAAATGACGAGGACCTTGGTCAAAGCGCGCTGACTAAGGCCCATGGAGACTGCGCAGTAGGTGAAATTAGCCCTTGCGAGGCCTGGATCAGGAAACAGAGGGAGTTTTTGAAGTGTGAATCGCGCATCGCTGGGCGAAAACCCTCAAAATGGGGAAGCCCCAAGCACTCGGTCGCGTGGGAGCCCAGAAAACCGTCGAACAAAAGGCTAAGTGATAAAGGCAAGACCCGTTCCAAAACTGGTGGTATTGATCGAGGGAATCCATGGGGGGTAAGCAGTTTTGATGAAAAAGTAGCGATTCCACTTAGCGCCTGATGCATGGCAAGCAGAGGAGAGAATACTGTCGCTCATCGGATGCTAACGGTCGAGCTAGTCAACTATGCGGGACGAGCGAATGACGTCGGATCTAGGGGCTCCCGATCTAATGGCCAAGATCGCGCCTGATGGAGAAGACGAAATTGACGAGGGAATAAACTGCGATTTATAAAAATTTGAGGTCCACTTTGACCGCCAAGGTGGTGGAAGACTCATTCCACGATGTAACCGAAGAAGGAGGCTAGCACAGTTTGTACGAGGACAAGTGGCCATCCCTTAGAGCCTGATAATGACGCAAAAACAAGGAACTCCAAGTGAGGCTATAGCAGGAAAATCGACGAAGGGGAAGAGGAAGCAAACTGCCATGAGATCGAATGACTTTAATGCCATGTATAGACCAAACAGAGAAGAGGAGTCGGGAACCGAAAGTCGGAACACCGAAGACAGAAGATAGAGAAGAGAAGAACCAGTGAAGAAAAAAGTAGAAAGAAGGTAGAGGGTCGAGCTGACCAAAGGAAATGTCGAGAACCAGAGAGCTTGAGAGATTCAAGCCATCCCTGAGAGGATCTGTCAGACCAGAGAGGTTAAAGAGCTAGTAAGGAAGAGAGTCTGTGTACTCTAGTGGTTTGGGGAATCCAAGAACCACCCTGCCAAGCCACTCTGATTCAGGAGACTCATATTGAGCTCCTTCATTGTAATTCTCTACTTCAAGACACAATAAAAGGAAGGCCACCACCAAGCTGGACTAGAGATGTAGCCTTAGAGGATAGGGTGAACTCTATTAGAGTTGGTTTGGGCATTCCTCCGTCAAAGATAAAAACTCTTTATGCATTTCATTTTTAGGAGTCTCGCTCCATTCACTCAGCTACATTCTGATAGGGGCATGTCATAATATGATGGAAGAGGTCATGCTAGTCATTTCCCCTCATGTCTGGCTCCTGCTGGCTTAGGTCTTTTGTCAATGACCACCAAAGTCCATGACAGTGAAGGTCTGGTCCTTTAATGGACAAAAGTCATTTTTGATAATTAGGTCTAGGGATTAATAGATTTGGTCTTCAAATATGGCCAGTAAAGCCATGCAGGCCAGAGTGAGGCCCTTACAAAGTTATGATTCAGAGAGTTTCATCATCATGGTGATAGACTTCGATTGTTCTTCAAGGAAAGGAAAGTGTTGTTAACAATCCACAACTTATTACCCTGGAGCCATTGTTAGCCTCCTGCTGCAGCAGGTTACTCATATTTCATGATTGACATTTTTACAGGCCAAATACATCATGCTTTGCATGCTGCAATGCTCCATATTTGCTAAATAGTCACCAAACAAAGAATGCTACTCAAAGTTCATCTATTGCATTCCAATTTTGAAGGGTCATTCCAGTTTTGTAGAATTTTCAGCTAAAAGGGAGGTCCAAACAGCCTAATCTTGGTCTTCCTAGGTTTCAATTTCCTGTTTTAGAATATAGAGAATGAAAATCTGTCCAAACAGCTTAATCTTGGCAGATTCTTAGATAGGTAGAGAATCAAAGGAGCCCAACTGCTTAATCTGGGCCCTTGGAAGAAATAAGGGTAGTTTGTAGATAGGAAGGCATAAAAATAACAAATTCAAATGTTGGGTTTGCAAGTCTAAGTGCACACAAACCAAAAGAAGAAACAATGTTAGGTAAGTAGGTTGGGTAAGTAGTTTTGAGGTTGCAGAATCCTGGTTTCGGATCAATTCTATGTTTTCAAAGTATCATCTCTACTCAGGTCACAGTCATCAGGCAGTTTCATGTGGAGAAGCTCAAATCAGACATAACTAACTTCCCTTTCTTCCTCTTCCCCAAATCATTCACTAACTTCGCCAAAAGAGATCAAGATCTGCTTGATACCTCTTAGTTTCATCATTTTCCATGTCAATTGCCTTGGTAAAGATCTGCTTTACCCAAGGAATGGTCATTTCCTTTTTTTTGGACTATTTTTCCCCAATAGCCTAAGATTTACATACTTAGCGCTTTCTTATCACTTGTCATATTAACTACTAATTGTACTATGTAGCTCCCTATCTATTTCCCATTTCCCTTACTAAAAACTATGGTCATAACTCCCCTGTGTATATATCCCCTCCCTCTAGTTGAAAATAACCATTAGTACCCCCGGGAATTGCTCAGTTTATCTGAAACTTGGCAAGAACCCTCATGCTGCCCCTTCAAACCATCTTCTAATGCAACGGACTCCTTCCAAAGCATAAAATTCCTTTCTAGGTTATCGGACCCTTTCTCAGGCCTCAAATACTCTTCAAAAGCACACACTCACTCCTTTTGATCGCAATAAACCTTTGTCGATTCCCCCAAAACAGTCTTCCGATCCCTCTCGACCTCCTCCAATGCAATATCGTAGTCGGAGGTCTCAATTCCAATATTGCCCGATTAGAGTTCTCCCCGATGAGTGCTCCACCGATGTGATATCACAAGTCAGCAATATCGCAATATTATATGTCACATATATACGCTCCTTCCCCTTTCTGCCGATGCGATATCGCAAGTCGGCGATCGCTAGATCCATCTCCCCAAATACATGCCGCATTCCCTTTCCGCTTATGTGATATCGCTATCACATCAAAAGGAGTATATTGCATCGCAATAAAGAAAGAAATATCATGCCACACAAGCACCACATCACCCTGCCACGTCACTCACCGTACCAGGACCCACTGCTGACGCCACCTGCTAGAAAAAAGCACGAAGGCGAAATCGTAGCTTAGAAAGCCCAGATTCAAAAACATAGACAGTTTTTGGGGAAATGGGCCATATTGGGGAATCTTTAGGGAATATTTTTATTCCTTGGCCCTTTTTGCACCGAAAAAGCCCGAAAATGCCCGATTTTGCCAAATTTAACGAATTTGAAGAGAGAGAGAGACCAAGAATAAAGATTAAAGAGTATCAGATCAAATATGCAGATGAAGAACACGTCAAAGAGTATCAGGAAGTGGCGAAGACCATCAATGTAGCAGAAAAGTGTATCAGAGAAGATTTTCTCAGGGTTCAAGGCAAATCTAACATTAAAACGAAAGCTCTGAAAGTCAAGAAGCAATTGAGGATGCATTGAAGGCTCACCAGCACAAATGACTGCACATTAAACTCACAGGAGATCAGTGGACTAGAATTCAATGCACACTTATGACAGAACCATTGCACCAAGCCACAGAGGACACCTCATCAACTCAACTTGATTCAGCTGCCTCTCGCGCAGCCCAAATGACTTGCATTTAATTCCAGCAACAATTAGGTTTTTTAGAAAAAGCTTTTTCCTGCAGACCTGTTTAGGTCGGTTGTAATAAATGACTTTAGATATTTTTCTTATATATACCACCCTCAAAAATGGAGTAGGGGTTGGTTGGTGGTTAGTTTATTAGCAGCTTGATCTTTGTTATTCCGATTTTTATCTCAAGCAGAGACTCGCACTGTAACTGTGATGCTTTCTATAATCAAAGACTGTTGAAAGCATGGATTCTGAAACTACCTGCTGTGTTTAAATTGGCCAAGGAGTGACTGTGGAATTCTTGTGCCTCTACATGGTTCAATAAGTGTTTCTTAACTCTGTTAGTTTTTCATGTTTGTTTTATCATCACTCCGCCATCTAAATTGCAGAAAAGAAGAATAGTTTAGGATTTGCTTAACTGCACCTTAGGATCAATTTATGCAATTTTTCATGTTTTCATCAGGAATAGTTATGAACATGCATACTTAAATGATCTTGTTTAGACTGTTTCTTTCACATATGAATGATAGTTTTGGAATTCTCAACTGCTCCTAGACAACCATTCGTTCACCTCTCCTGCCTGTCAGTTTTTGATGAAAGATTCTTAATTGCCTTTCATCCCTGACTATCATTCCATCCTTTCAGCAAATTGATAATTGTCTCATGTGTGGTTATCTTGCTCTGCAATCTTCTTGTGACCAATAAAACGCAACAGCAAGCTGTAATCCATGACTCCACTCCCAATGGTTTGAAACTTATCACACTTTACCTTACCTGTCTGCTTGGAATTTTCTACCTGGCATTCATCCTCCATCCAAACATAAAATCAAAACCCCTGAACCCGACAACTAGCCTAAGATCATCATAAACAAAGTTAAATCATTAAGAGAGAGCCCTCTTTGATTGCAGGTGGGCTAGAACCTGCAATCCAAAGATTGGTTTGTGGTTACCTCGGCCGTATCCCTACAGGAGCCTAGGGACAACCTGAGTGATAACACCCACAAAGGGCCAAAATCGTGCCAAATTTCCTCAAATTTCTTATGAAGCCCCTCAAATTGACAGGTAGGCTCTATGACATGACTTGTTCATCAAAGTTTATAAATGATATGGTGGTTTATGGCTATGTTTGAATGCAATAAAACTCATAAAATCAACCAAAAGAAAACACCAAAGGCCATTGTTGCTAGGGTTGCATAATTGTGTTATTGAGGTCAAGGTTCCATTTTCCACCCCTCATTTTTCCCTCACCTACAATTTTTCGCTATCCTCCCTTTCTCATTTTTCCCATTATCCCTACCCTAAAACACTACCAAACCTTATCCCCTATCCCTCCACTCTTTGGTCAACATATCACCCCAAAACCCTACCTTATCAAGGCCCCAAACCCTACCCTATCAAATACCCAAACCCCCTATATATCCATAAACAAACCTCTCCCCATAACCCCTATTCCTATCACATTACTCACCTCCTAATACTCCCTTTTGTTTCATTGTTCCCCGTGGTGACAGATATCACAAAGCACCCAACTTCACACCATCATCAAAGGGCAGCCTAAGTAAAATACACAGAGTAGTCATGGCATCAGAACATTCATCAGAGTATGAGATGGAGACACACAATGACTCATCCTCGGAAGAATAGGGTCCCATGAGACATCACAAGAGTGGCAAACATGTTAGGGATGAGCCAACTACCCTCACTGAATTGCAAGCCTGCCCTCTTGTCATGTCATGCTTCCAGAACCTATCAAGTTTTGAATTTTTTCAAAGGGTGGCTAGTGTTAGAGTTCATCATGAGTTGGTCCATCTTTTTGTGCTTCACCTACATGGAGGTTAGTCTATCTTGGTCGGGGTCACCTTCACATTGACACCCGAAACTATCTCAGTTGCAACAGGCATCACAAATGTTTGAGAATAGTGGCATAAGAAAAAGAATGTGGATAGGCAACACTATGAGCCTTACATTAAGGCCATATTCTTGAGGCAGCTCACAAGAGTCTTCCCATTCAGATATTTGAAACATGAGTATGCCCCGCTCATGAAATTGATCATGAAGTACTTCATCTGTGAGGGGAGGTTCTCTCTTCTATATTCCTATTACATCAGGTTGCTCATACACTTTACCAGGGTGCGGATGATGAACCTCCCATTCTTCATTTGCAGGAACATAGAGAGGATGAACACCTTCATGCAGCATAAGACCCTTCAGCAGTAGCTTAACAGCATGTATCACTTTGCTCTTATCTGGATTTTGGTAGATCATCAGTTGGGATTGCAGGGCATTGCTTGGGAGGACTTCATCTCCCCTGACCTCTTCAGCACTTCACAGGTATTATTAGCGGTAGAGCATGAGATAGGTGGTCCTTCTCATCAGTATGAGCACCATGAGACCATGAATATGCCATTATTTGTGACATATCAGAGAGGCAGTGGGAACTTGTTTGCAGCAGCAAAGCGAGTGTTATCTCCACCCAGGGTGGAAGGGGCCTCGCTTCTAGCATTGACTACACAGGTATAGGACAAGGGAAAGAGGCCCATGCATGATGAGGGGCCATCAGGTGAACAGGAGGCCGATTTCATCCTCATTCAGGATGATGATGCAGATGTGGAGAGTGCCCGACTTAGGATGACTATTCAGGAGCAGAACATGGAGATCCAAGAATTGTCACTCAATGTGGAGAGGGCCAAATGGAACATCAAGTATTTGGAGCAAAGGAACAAACAACTTGAGGACCAGCATGAGATCATGGAGCTGCAAAACATCTGTGAGAATCGACATGCTGCCCAACAAAGGAGGATCGAGCTCACTACCTTGGAGCAAGAGGTCAACAATGACTGTGAGTCCTGGCTAGAGCAGATCAACATCCACCTGGAGAGACTTCTCAAGATGGCCAACATAGAAAAAACCATACTGAGGAGGATGGCTTATCATTACAGGGTACGAAACATGAGTGCAAAGGCCCGGATAAGGAGCTTTAAGGCAAAATTGAGCAAAGCAACAAAAGAGGAAAAAGAAACAAAAGAGTAAGATTGGCTTTGAATATTGGCTAAAGCTTCTATGGCCTAGCATAGTGCCTATTAGAGAACCTCTAGCACAAATTTCAAGAAATTTGGGGAAATTTTGGTCACATGGTAATTTTTTGGTCAAAACACAGGTTTTTTCTCCCTATGCGTCGCGCCATTGGCGCGATGCTTAGGATTGGGAGCTCCAAATGACAAATGACTTGCATTTTTGGATTTAGCATGCAAAATCATGGCTACTGGTGCTTGGACAAGAAATTCGGGCATGATTTGAGTCTCCAGGAGGTCAAAAACACCCAAAAAATGGCCTCTCTACCCCTATTTTGACAAATAGGAAGAAGTCTTGGGATAATGAAGATTTGGAGGGGCAAATGAGCACCAAATTCAGAAATTCCACTTGGGTTGGAAAGTAGACAGGATAGGATTTCCAACAAGCACACTTGAGGACATTTTGGACTCCTGCAAGTGCCTCAAAATAATCTCCAAAGTGGCGCGGCGCATATAGAATTTGGCACGACGCATATAGAAAAGAGGCCCAATTCACCTCCGTTTCGCGAAATTTCGATTCGCGACTTTCTATAAGTGGGCCCGCTCATCTACACTTCATTTTTTTGACACTTAAGGCAGAATTTAAAGTATTTTCACTTCAGATTGGCTTCTATCCAAGTGGCAAAGGAAGGAAAACAATCACCCAAGCCATTTGTCATGTTTGTAACGCTGCACCTATAGCTAATGGTTAGCTTTCCACCTCCATTTTGTAATGATTCGAGTAACTCCCCAACCCTTGGGCATTCTATCTCTTCATGCCACATTCTATATATTGTATGCAAACTATTTGCAAAGGGTTGGTTGGCTTGTAACTTTTGGGAGTCTGTGGGAAAGAAACTCTGTTTCTTCATCGTATATTTTGACAGAGGATTAATGAAAGGCAGTGGCTCTGTTTCATGAGATTCATTTGGTTGTGAGTGTAGAAAATGTGTCTCTTATGTTTCATATGTATTTCATTATGTTTCATAGTTCATTTCATATTCATTTCCAGTGAGATTTTCTAAGTTAGATAAGGTAGAATTCAATTTTATTGCTCTGCCTGTGGGAAAATTTCATGTTCTGTGTTCTTTCTTCTGTTGAAAAGGATTCATGTACGTATGCCCTTTTCAACCTCCTAAGAAATCTCTCCATTCCACACTATTTTAAACTAAATTGCTAGACTTTCCACCTTTCTTGCCTCACAAAGTAATATGTGCCTTTGTATTTCATCCTCTGCTCATTGTTGTTTGTTGGTCCCATACCATCCCAGAAACAAAATCATTCATAAAAATCGCTTCTTGTATCCATATTCACTTACTAGCCTAAGATCAATATTTCATTGTAAGTCATCTCAGACCGTTTCTTTTATCTATTCACTGAGTGTGACTCGGAGAGAGCCCTCTCCTGTTTTGGTAGGGCTAGCTACCAGACTGAGCTTGGTTTGTGGTTACCTTGAATTTTTCCTTCCTTCAGCCTAAGGCAGATTTAGGTGCTAACAAACTCCTTATTAATTTCTTGTGTTCTTCTATTTGCTTACTGCATTTATCAATTGTTTTCCATTTCAAGTGTCTGTGTATTTGCAATATGATTGATCCGTTGCTTAAATAACATAGACACACACACTAGCATATGAGGCCGTAATACCTTCATTTAATAAATCTTTAACTGAGGTCACTCATAGGGTGATTATCAGATCAATGAAATAACAGGAACATAACCGAATTTGGAAGAGGATGATAATTGTTGGCTTGCTCTGTTACTTCGCTGCCAAGTTCCTCTGCAAACGCTTTAATAATAATTAATCCGCTTTTACCATAATTAACTGCATTAAACTTTGACTTGTGTGAAGATTGGGGCTTGCATATATATCAGGTGCGCTTATATTGGCCAAAACATAAAGAAAACATGCCCATTTGCATTTTCTTTGGACTCGGCTTTAACATTGATTTTTCCCTTTACCAAGCGAAATCAAGGCAAACCTTTGGTAACTGTGGAATTGAAAAAGTATTAATCTTGCTTTATAAATCTGTCAAATCCACCCGTATAGTGCTCCATTGACTTCCATCACAAATCACAATCGGCCCCTTTCCAGTGGTGCATTAACGTAATGTTGGACTTACGCATAATTCCTTCATATCTGTGCTTTTCTATTATATACCTTTAATAATGAAAATATACCATAAAACATGCTTTTTCCACTTCTAATGCAGGATTTGCACAACTATCAAGACATACCCTTTCGCCAATATATCCCCACTGCAGATAGGCACTTTTCATATCGGACGACCTATAAAGATTTCGGGTGGACCATAAGCTCAGAGAATACTCGCCCGAAATGGGCGGTGTTCTCTCCCCACTTGGCTACTACGTGTCGAATAATAAGTGGAATCGAGTAAGCTCCACTAAAAACAGCTTACCATTTCAACTCTACCCAAAATCCCACTTGTAATTTTAAATCCGCCCTTCGTACGCCTCGTGGACCTGCCGAGGCTTTTAAATATAATATATATGCTTCGAGTCCGACATCTCTATTATAATCCTTTATAATATAAATACATATAAAACTGCGTAAACAAATATATATGAAGGGCTTTTGATATATCAATAAAACCCTTTACAGCCCGTGATAAGACGGACGCGCTGAGTTATAAAATATAGCATATAAACTTATCGGGTCCGAAATCCACATTGCTCATCGCAATCGGCGCTTTCCATATATATATATATATATATAATATGTTATGTGATATGACGGATCCACTACAATTATAAAACATAATATATATGCTTTCGGGTCCAGCTCGCGATCGCAAATCGCAATCGGCAAAATGAACTAACACATATACATAAGGCACTTTACAAACCCACTGAACTTTACAATATAATATATATATGTTTCGGGTCCGGCCATCACATATCACAATCGGCAATATCCAATGTTCATAATTTTGCGGTGCAGCGGACCCGATGCACTTTATAAAGCATAGCATATATATTTCAGGTCCAGGCCTCTAACTTTAACGCTTGTTTCCTTTGTAAATCTGATATATTTCTTTATTTGCTTTTTCATTTCGACATTCACTTATATATATACATATCAGATCTAGCTCCATATAACCCTTCATATCTTATTCTTTTACATTTCTTCCTTTAGCGATGCCGATATATAATAAACAAAATATTTCATTTCTTTTAGACTTTTTAGGAAGGATAAAGAATATAAAGGAGTTTTATTGAGTTTGAACTCCAGATAGTTATGTAATTGATTAATAAACCTCAAGCACAATATAAGATACAACAAAAGAAAGGTTTTTGAATTATTATTCATGGAGATAATTTTCCTACATGGACTTCCCAATTCCATTGCTAGCGACCAAGATTCTATGTTTTTAGGTCATTTTTTGAGGAAATTATCCCAAAATATTGGCAACATATTCCAATATAGTTTATCCTATCATCCTATTGTCAATGCTACAATACCCTCCAAAACATTGGTTATGTTTGAATTTTAGAGCCTACCTTCCATCATTTGAAGTGTTGCTTTTGGTTGTGAAGTGTTGTTTTATATTTTTTTACCTGTTTGAAGTGTCCATGCCCCTCCCTACGTGTCATCGGATAACTAAGAGTAACCATATCACACTTTTGAGTTATAGCACACTTTTCGGTCACAAAACAACACTTATGTGTCACAACTACTCATACTTCACTTGTAACACTTGGAGATTATTTGTGAGCTGATGTTTTGATGTATATTTCTTAGTCTTGGGTTCTGTTTGAGTTTGTTAATGAGTTGAGATGTGTAAAGCTTGATATTGCTCCTAACTCATTTTGTTTTTCCATGTTTTACCCTTCTATAATTAGTCATTTTTTTGACCTTGTAACTCCTCCTCTGGGTTAGGAACAATGCATTTCCCACTTCTAAAGCCTAGCAGTGACCCTCCTTGTTAGCTAGCAATAAACCTTGTGCCATTCTAAGAATCATCTTTCTCTCCTACACACTATGAAATTTTAGTCAACAAGCCCCTCTTCCTTGGTGCTTACTCTTCCTCTCTGCACCAATCCTGCCTTCGACTCCTACTGTAGCACACTATACACTTTTATTAGGTAGTGATGCCCATCCTTGTGCCTTGGAAATGTGCCATGTTCCCTCATTATGGCCCCAACCTTCCTCCCTAGTGCATGGTGAAGTCCTAGTGAAGATACCATGCAACCTTGCCTCTTGAATAGTGCCATGCGCTCACCTTGCCTCCTTCTCCTCCATAGTTGTGCATGGCGTAGTCTCAGTAAGAAGTACATGTCTCCCTATCTCCAACAAGATTTCTTTGTGAGAATAAGGCCCCTCTTTCTCTCCCTTGCACACTGTTGATCCAAATTTAGTACATTGCATGAATCATCATAGAGTAGGACATTTTTTTGCTAATGCTTGCTTTCCATGAGTGGTTCATACCTAAATGTGTTCTTATTAAGAATGGAGAAATATGTTTGAGGAGATTTTTCAAGCGGAACTCCCTAAGGAGTCATTTTGAAGACAAAGGCACAAAGGCTTCATATTCTGACATTTGAAGGAATGTGACAATCAAGGTGACCCATGAAGACTCCATAATATCTCTAGACCATTGGAGGGTAGAAAGACACTACAAAGAAATATATGTTACAAGTATTGAAGACATAGTGGTAATGTTGTGACTTCTCAAAGAGCTTCATTTACAAGTCACTGAGTTCCAACTCATCAATGTTAATGACTTGTCTTGTTGTCATCACATGATGATGTGTAAAATGACGATGTAAGTTTGAAAAATATTGTAAATGTAAATATGTGGAAGTCCAAGAGTCACATATTGTTGACACTTAATCTTTGGGGTTAGGAAATCCTATGTAAATAATGTAAATAGAGAAATTAAGAAAGATGGAATATGGAGAGACATTAGGAGATGAAACCCAATATTCTATGTGTCCTTGTATATATTCATATCATCTCTTAATGAAAAAAAAAACAATTTCATTTAGAGTTACTCCCAACTTCACATGGTATCAAAGCCAACTCCCATATTAGTTTTTTTGTTTTGTAACTTCTATCACTTTTTTGCCATATTTTGTCCCCGTTCTCTTCTTTATTTTCTGTGTTTGAAGGTTGTGCATTAAAACTCATGTGTTGGTGTTGTGTGTATGGTGTGTTGAGCTCCTTTTAAAGATGGTGTACTGGTGTGGACAGACTATGTAGAGACTGTGGTGCATTGATTTGATCAACTCTGAAAAGTATGGTGCAGTGTGAATTTCTTGGAGCGATGAGTGAAAAGATTTGAGTGTTCCAAACCACAAACTATGGTGCGTGACTTTGTGTTGAAGAATGGCCTGTTATATATTTTGCATTGACTATTTTGAGATGGTTGAAATCAAGTTTTGTTGATTGTGAGCTTGTGTGCCCTTAAACCCCATTGAGCCTGTCATGCATTAAATTATGGAGGATCACTTCCTACGCGTTTAAATTATTAAATTTTGCGTTAACCATGTTGGTTGTGCATTGAAAATGGTACGTATGAGTTGAAGTCTCGTGCCACGTTGATAAAAAAAATGGAATGTTGTGTGTTAAATGTGTAGGGTGCTTTCAATGGTTCATGAAGCATGACTATGAGTCAATTTGAATGGGCATGAAGCATGAATATGAGTCGAAATCATTTTTGAAGGGCATTGGGTCAAACGTGCTCCCATGGAGCATATGGTATAAAATGTGGTGTTTGTTTTTTTATGAAGCGTATATGAAGTCAAGTAGGATGAAGTTTGTTTTCTTTATAAAGTGTATATGAAAATGATAATCAATGTGCTATATAATATATGAGGAGCATATCTATATTTTTAAGGTCGTGGGCATGAATGGCAGGTATGTCATATGAATGTGGGTTGCAATATGTTGAGTTTTTTTTTGAAATCCATATGGTATGTTATGGTGTGAAAGTATGATGGCATGTACGGTATGACATACAAAGTATATATATGATGGAGGTATATAATGTATTTTGCAGAAATATCCATTCAAGTTCATCACAAATACATCAATTTTTTGTTGCAACCATTGTAATAATTTTGAGGCCATATTAGATTATATTATCCATTCACTCATCTCCATAGTGGGAGTAGTATCACTAGCAAAGAGAACTACCATGAGTGGTCCAGGAAGATAAAAGACACCCTCATTTTCAATGAGCTTTGGAAAGGAATTTGTGAAGGAGAAGGAGACAATGCATCTGAAAAACATACTTCATACAAGGAACTTTCAATTTTGGAAAATAAGAACAATACAACCTATGCCTTGATTGCAGTGTCAGTAAATGAAAAAGTGATTTGTCACATTTCACCATTTTCAAATTCTTTTGAAGCCTTAAATATGTTTCAGGAATTATATGAATCATACTCTGAACTTGAATTTGTTCAATTGATGATCAAGTTGTTCAATCTTGCGTTGAAAACGATGATCCTCTTGCCTTAGCATTAGAATTAAGATCCATTATTCATGACATAAAAGCCACTAGTGTTGATATATATATTTCTCTCAAAGATTATATCAAGGCACTATGCCCCACTTATTCAAATTAGCTTGAGTCATTGTAAGAAAGTGGAAAACTTAAGGAGATTTCCTTTGACTCCCTTGAGAAGAAGTTTGATGAAAGAGAGAAGGATTTTGAGAAGAAGGAAACTCCCCATTTTTCTGAAGAATTTTTATAACTTGCATAGACACAAAATAATCATGCACGGAATTCTTCTAGAGGAAGAGCTGGCCGAAGAGGAAGAGGAAGGAAGAATTTTGGAGGCAGGGGGCACACATTTCCAAGGCAGAATGTCTGATATTCATTGCATATGATGCAATAGAGATGGACATGATGCTTCTACATGTAATATTCCTTGGGACATAATCTGGCAGGAAATAAATGAAGAAAAAGGTTAAACATGTGTTAAAGGAAAAGGAAAAGAACATGAGTCCGCTCATTATGTTGTAGAACATTACAACATTGGAGTAACTGAAGACTTTTTCAATGCTTCACTTGGTTCATGGAAATATGCTTCATTGCTTTCTCAAATAGAAACTTTCGACATGAATTTTAGGAGAAATTTCTTTGAATAATTCACTGATAATGTTGATGGAGCAATATATTTTGTAGACAAGTCAAAACTCAAGCCATTAGGGCTTGGCACCATCAAGCTCAAACTGCCTAAACTTCCAGACTTTCTTCTACATGATGTTCTATACCTCTTGGAGTTGAGGAGAAACTTGCTATCTTTGGTCAACATCCAAATACAAGGACACTCCATTCACATATTTGATGGAAAGGTTGAGGTCAAAAGAACATCAGATCACTCACTTGTGATGAATAAGATAGAGGAAGAAATGTTGTTGACACTGAAAGGAACCTTTGCTCATGCACTTAACTTTTCATATAGTTATAACTATGATGAAGGTACACTTTCATCAAGTCTTTTATGGCATAATATATTTGGACATCTAAACTATGACAAATTTCATTTCTTGAAGAAAAATGGTGTTACTGGTTTTCCTACAATTCCTAGGAAACTTAAGAAATGTGATTATTGTATCTTAGGAAAGCACAAAGAACAATATTTTCATGATTCTCATTCTAGAGCACATAAAAATTTTGAACTCATTCATTCTAATTTTTGTGGACTAATTTTGGTTCCTTCCACAAATGATAATAAATATATGATGACATTTATTGATGACTACACTAGAATGTGTTGGGTTTATTTGTTAAAGAACAAATATGAGGCTTTTGAAACATTCAAGAACATTCGTGCATGGATTGAAAATGATGCACACTATCCTATTGGATCTATTCATACTAATAATGGAAATGAATTATATCAAATGAATTTGAAAACTATCTTCAGCAACATGGGATCAAACATCAAACAATTGTGCCTTATAATCCCCAATAGAACGAAGTAGCAGAAAGAATGAACAGGTCAATCTTAAATATGGTACGATGAATGATGTTTTTAAACAATGTTACGTTGATGTTTTGGGCTGATGTTGTTCGATGTGTTGTGTATGTAAAAATAGGTGTATATATCATTCTCTAAAAAACAAGACTCCCTTTGGAATGTGGTATGGCCACATTCCTTCTGTGAGGCATCTCAGGGTTTTTGGTTCCACTTGTTATGCCTTGAAACCTAAGGAACAATGAAACAACCTTAGTGAAAGGAATGACAAATGTATCCTCTTGGGGTACTCAAATACCTCCAAACAATACAATCTTTATGATGAAGTGAATACTAAGTTTATAATATCTAGAAATGTGAACTTTCATGAATATTCGAAGACTAAAAATTTCGTCGAGCGACAACTTGATCACTTGGATAGATTTGGGAATGCAAAGCCTTTTCAAGAGTTTAATAATGGTATTACACATCTTGAAGGGGGGATCCCTATACTCGATCAGTCTATGGAATCTTCTTCTGAAGCACTCTCTCCTCCTCATGAAGCTCCAACCATTAATCATGATGAAACTTTTAGTGATGTGATTGATAGAATTGGGAGGATAAATCTTGATTCAGCCCCATTTCAGTCAACTAAGAAGCTTGATCCATCTCAGAAAGGTCCTCCAAAATGGCTCACAAAGACACTTGAAAGTGTTCATCTTGATGAGGTTGGAAAGATAGGAATAAGAAGTTCAACCATACATAATGGAGGTGATATAGATGATCCTCATTCACTTTTTGATGTGGATGTTTCTTATGATTGTGAACTAAATTTGTTTGAATTCGCTTCTCACAATGAATGGAAAGAAGCAATGCAGAGAGAATATGATTCTTTGATAAAGAATGATACTTGGAAGTTGGTTGATCCTCCATTGGGAGCCAAACTAATTAGCTGCAAGTGGGTCTTCAAAAGCATGTATTAAGAATATGGCTCACTTAACAAGCATAAATACATGCTCATGGAAAAAAAAATTTCATAGAAGGAAGTGGTTGATTATGAGGAGAATTTTTCCCCCATAGTGAAATGGGCTACCATCTGGGCACTCTATGCCTTGGCAGCTTAGAATGGTTGGAAATTCCATCAAATGGATGTAAAAACTACTTTCATGAACTGAGATATGAGGATAATGTTTTTATGTCCCAACTAGAAGGATTTGTTGTGAAGGGGCAGGCACACAAAGTATGCAAGCTTGTAAAATCCTTGTGTGGCCTCAAGCAAGCGTCGTGAGCCTAGTACAAGAAATTGATTGCGCATATTCTAAAACTCAAGTTCAAATATTATGACCTTGATGATGCAACTTTGTTCGTCAAGAAAGTTGGAAAAAAAATTGTGTATCTTATGGTGTATATAAATAATCATTTGACGACATGGAATAATGAGAACTACATTGCATCCATAAAGAAGGAACTGAGGAAAGGTTTCGAAATGAAGAATTTGGGCTAAGTTCACTACTATCTGAGTATTTAAGTAACTTAACATACGAAGTTTACATTCCTCTCTCAGAAGAAGTACATTGGATATATGTTGAACTAGTTTGGCATTGCTAAGTGAAATATTTTGACTACTCCAATGGAATGGAACTTAAAGCTCACATCCACTGAAGGAGAAGAATTTGTGGATGTAACAAAGTATAGAAAACTCATAGGAAGTCTCAACTACCTAAATACTACCTGACCAAACATTTCATTTGTTGGTGGAATCCTCTCCAAGTTTATGAAAAAGCCTTGGGAGGGTTATTAGTCAGCTGCAAAAAGAGTTTTAAAGTACATGAAGGCAACTCAAGACTTTGGACTCAAGTATACATAGGTGGGTGACTTCATTTTGATGGGATACTCTAATTCATATTTTGATGGAGATAAAGAAACCAAGGTATCTACTTTAGGCTATGTTATGAGTCTTGGACCAGAATTTGTCTCCTGGAGGTCATGCAAACAATTAGTTCTAGCATATTCCACTGCTGAGGAAACATTTGTTGCTATAGCTGAAGAAACGAAGGAAATTGTGTGGCTCATGAAAATTATGGAAGATTTTGATGATAAATAAGTGCAATCAACTCCTATTTTGATTGAAAACACCTATGCAATAAAGTTGGCTAAGAAACCAAATTTCCTTGATCAAATGAATAACATCAATACAAACAACCATTTGATTCAACATTGTGTTGAGTCCAAAACAATCCACCTACAACATTCTTCCAAAAATGAGAAGATTGCAAAAATATTCAGCAAAGCTCTTGGAAGGGAAAAGTTTGAAAGATTCAGAATGATGCTTGGACTCACCAACATCTCTTCAGATTAGGGGGGGGTGTTGAGACTTAATATTTTGGATTAGGAAATCCTATCTAAATATAATAAATACAGAAATAAATAAATATGGAAGACAAAGAGACATTGGGATATGAAAATCAATATTTTACATATCCTTTTATATATATGTATCCCCTCTTAATGGAAAACAATAATTTCATTCGGAGTTACTCCTGGCCTGACACATATGGACAAAAGAGTCATGAGGAAAAGTCCAAAAGCCTTGTGGAAGTTCAAAGGTCACGTTAGAAGTCTAAGAGTCACGAGGGTAGTTGAAAAGTCATGGGGATATGAAAGGTCATCCCTCTAGTTGTAAAAAAATCCTCATTACTCAACCAAAGGAATTTTCACCTTGGCTTCTCCAACGAGGCATTAGAGAGAAGAATGTCCATTTGGGGAGCAAGTAGTGGCTTAATTCTTGACTATTGGATGTAGTGGTGTCTCACTGTAACTATGCATCTTGGCACTTTTGCTTGATAATTTGAATCTTATTAAGCCAACAAAATTTCATGCATGTATTGTGAATATTGTAAGACTATTTTTAAAATGTTTGTTGTAAGTGTTTATGCTCTCGTGTACTGAAGAAATTGAACTATTTCATTGGATTTGTTGCCTACCTTGTTGAATGTGTGTTGTAATTTATTTAACGATTATTTCATATGTATGTGCATGTGTATTTATTAGAATATTACTACTACATTTCTTATAGAGACTCACTCTCTCTTCCATCTAAGCGAAAGAACCTTGATACATATTGGGATTGAACATTTGACAAGGCTTACATGCTCATTTGAAAGTACATGTGTGTAGCTCTCTAATGCTAACTATTGTAGCCAAGGAAAATCCTTAAGATAGTGGTAGTCATGCCATATTCTTGATGGGGTTCCTATACCAAATTGTGTGAGGTCTAATTGGGATTTTGACGCGGGGAAAACCCACTATACCGACAATATGCATATAGAAAATGCGTAATCTCATTCATCCTAGGAATTATTATGACCTACTTGGTCAAACCTTCATAAGCTAAGGTTAAGGCCCCTTTATTTAAACCTTGTGCGGAAACATTTCATTAGACTTTCTATAGTCTAACCCTTCATAAATCTTTCTATCGGGACTTTATAACTCAACCCTTCAACTAAACCTTAATCAATACTTAAGCCTGCAAATATATAACCAACCCCACTCTATAACTATGGTTATTCATGGACTTACCCATAAACCTCCTATCGGTGCTTTATTTCTATTATATTGCTTACATAATAGAAATATTCCACAACACATGTAAACCATACCTTTTTTCATTTTCCTCGATCTTCGCACATTACCCGATGCTTTTCTTTATCGCAATCACAATCTTTCTCCACCATTAGAACATGCCTTAGGAACTACTGACTTGTGATATGCGATTGCCCTTCTCCACCGTTGATTAGATGAATGAATTTCGCAATATTGCATCACATTGTCTTGTGATTTCATTGCCTCTTGCAAGCGATCCGCGAACACAACCGGACTTCAATTAAATTAAAGGTGTGCCTATAACATCCTTGGATCTACCTTTTTGAATTTATTTTTCCTTGAATCACCACCGTTGATCTTACCCTTGATCTGATGGCTATACTTCTTCCCGATCAACAAACTTGCCCAATGATATATAACTGTTGATCAAGATCTACTTGATTCGACGGTACACAACGGTATTGGGTGGAACACTTACGCGATGTTTAATGCCTTTTTGGACCCGATGAGAATTATAAACACTTGATCTATAGAAGTTCAAGTCTGGCTTTTGAATTAACTAGCGTGCATTTTCTGACCCGATATCTGCCAATTTAACCCGTCTCTATATCTGATGATCTAGATCAGTACTTAGATTGAATCTTCGCCATTCATTTCTTAGCTCTATCTTATGCACTTAATCCTGGCCACTCATCCGAACAAATCTCGTCTGTTGATCTTCTAGATCCAACGGCTACTGTGCATCAACACTTCAATCCTTCACTCTTCTCTTCACTTGGGTTTTTATGCCAATTCTTTAATGTTCTTTTGTGGTTTTGGATTTCTTCAGGGTTTTTGTTCGTTCTGCTATTATGTTTCGCAACTCCCTCTTGAGCTTAAATCTGTGAGTTTTTAACACAGCCACTCCAGAATATTTACTGTGATCCTTTGAATGGATTCAAATGATCCATTAGGATTCTTCATATCGTTCTTCTTTCTTTGTATCTTGCTGAACTCTGCCTGCAACTTCTGTTATACAGAATACTCAAGTTCACACACAAATTATAATTGAATTACTCCACATGCATTGTGCAAAATCTGAATTGAGTTGTTTGTATTAATAAACGAGTATTTACACAAGAGTCTCTCTCTCTCTGGCCTGATTTTCTGATGAGTGACCTTTCTTCTCTTTCTCGTAGACTTACAATCTGACTCTTTGACTCACTAACTACTCTTCAGCTACTCCTCTATCTACTACTAACTATGCCTTTTAGGATTACATTTATACAAAAAGGTTTTGTTGAGCTAATTCTAGTTCATATCCTTAATCTGCTGAACTAATTCCTAAATATCCTCCAAGTTCACTTTTGACTCCTACTTATCCCTAATAATCCTCTCTAGCTCCTCGAATCATGAGACCAATAAGAGTTACAATTGATTTCTAACTTTCTCATCATCATTAATCACTCGTTCTCCTACATTCGAGAGAATTTACAATTATCCTCACAATATCTAATTAATTCCTATTCTAATCACTCAAAACATTAATGATTACATACATAGGAATCAAACTTCCTTGAAAACACAAGACCCCTAAGTTCACTAGACTATGATGAAATTGTTGAGCTAAATGCTCCGGCATCATATTCCCAAGGTTAAAATAATCATGATCTCCTGATCATGTTCTTTTGTCATTTGTCTCCCTGGATCCCATACTTTGTTTTTTAGTTTTCCTTTGGTTGTTGATGTTCTTTATTGTTGTCCTCCAGGTTTCCACACTTTATGTTGCTTTGCTCCTTTAGTTATGCTTTCATAGTCCGTTATTGTCTTTCTCTTTTTGCTGCTCCTTGGTCTTCTTATTGTTGCTTTCTTCTAAGGCACCTTCATCATCAATATTATTATTCTTTCAATCTCTATGTCTAATTTATCCCTTGACTGATAATTTCTTTGCCTATTGTTGTTGTACTCTGTCCACTCATCTTCAAACTGTTGTTTGTTGTCTTCTCTTTGAAGTTGTTGGATCCTTGAAACCACCCTTTCATCCTTACCCTCTTGTTGTTGTCCAAACAACCTCTCTTCAATATCTATAAATTTACTTTCAAAAAGTAAATTGGCCTCCAATTTCCTTTGTACTTGATTCTGCTCAAATACATCACTATGTTGGTCATCAGTTCCAACATATTTTCCTTCTTCTTCCTTGACAACCCTCAGTAATTGTCCTTCACTTTCTTGACTAATTCTAACGACCAATTTAATTTCTTCAAGCATAGTATCTTCATGCTTTTCTTTTCCCTCATTAGCATGTTTGTCCTGGCAACTTCTAGTCTTCTTCAGTTCTAAAACTGACTCTTCAATTTGAAACATGTTTATCTCATTTTCAACAAATCTTGTAATCATAAAAAAATTATTAGAATTAAAAATATAAGGCCTCATTACTTTTTCCTTCTTTGGCAACATCTCAGTACGCTGCTTTGATTTCTCCTCCTCTATCAGCACATCGGTATGCTGATTTGAATTCTCAAAAGAATTCATGAGACTGTCAACTAGTCTCTCCTCCACACCATTTTCTTCAATGATTTCTTTCTACTCTGGTTCACAATAATGAACTCCTCCTTCTGTAATGTCAATTTGTTGAACTTTCATTACCATCTTCTTTTCTTTATGATTTTCATTCATGACAATTTCTTTGTCTTCCTTATTGAGCAATCTATCTGGAGTATATATCCTCTGCTTTTCCAACTCTCTTCTTTGAAATTCTAATTTTCCATATAACTCAATAATTTCAATTGGAGTATAATTTGGAAATTTCACACAATTTTCCATACCTTCCTTTGTTATTGACAAATCATCAGATGTCCTTTCTCCCTTTTCTAAATCTTTTGCATAAACTTCTTCTTTCTTATCATCTTTTAGTAGATGTCCTTCTTCTTCAATACATTTTTCCTTGTTGTCCTTCTGTAACCCTTCTTCCAGAGTTATCCTTGTCTCATCATTTGCATTAATATTCTCTTTCATTTTTTCTTCTTCAATAACATTAATAAAATTCATTAGATTACCTCTATGAGACAATATTCCTTCATTCTTCATCAGAATAAGACCCTGAAATTCCATCTCTACGACAACTTTAAATCACTGTCTTCCCTCATTGGGCAACTGATCCATAGACTCTTCTTGTTGTATGCAGTCAAATTCTTCCTTTTCTGAGGTCACCTTCTACTTCTAGATATTCATCTATTCTAAAGACATCTTCAAAAGGTTTCTTTTCTCCTTCAATCCCTGCAATCATACACAAACTATCAGTTTTATAAACATAAGACCTTGTGGTCTCACATGATGCTTCAATCATCATGTCTCCTTGTTTTTCTGAATCCTTCATATGACTCATAAGATCTTCCATAGATCTCCAGTCTTCAAATTCACCCAGAACTTCACCCTGTTATGTTCCATAAATGGAAACTTCCATTCTCAACTCAACTTCTCCAAGCTCATCCAGCAGGCTCTTCACTTGCCTCTGTTGTAGTCTTCTTTATAACTTAGACCACTTCACTGCCTTTTTCCTCAAGGCCCAACCTTGACTTTGGCTTTCCCCAAGTATCATCCTTAATGTTGGCTTATATGGGCCTGACCCATGTTTAGAAGAGTTATCTAACCAAACAAATCCCACAGCTACTGGCCCTTTCGACAACATCCCATAGAGCGCAGACTAAGGTCTCACCCGAGGTTGTAGGGGGGGATGCTAGAACCAGGTTTCCGCACCTTAGGGATGTCTTGGTGTGGTTTGGAAGTTTTGCACACTGGCTTACAACTCTACATTGCTGGGTACTCGCACAGATCCAGCCTGAGTGTATCTTTCTTATTAGTTCGCTATTCTATTAGATGATGTGGTCATCAATTACTAAGGTCTTTAAGCAAACATTTAACCAACAGAATTGATTCGTGTATTAAAATAAACCCAGATTTATACTCATTCCAACCATAAGTAGATAATATTAAACAGATATTATGAAAGTTCAAAAGAAGCATAGAATTTCAGAAGAAACTTATCTTTATTTCCACTTTGTCCTTAATACATCTAGATCCACCCTGCGCACTCAACTGCAGGGATTTGTGCACAAAGCTGCAGACTTTCTAGGCCTATACGCACATAGCTACAGAGCCTCTACCTACTACCCTAATCCATTGACTCGGACTTATAGATGCTTTCCAACTATCTTTTTCAAAAACCCATTACATTTCATCTCCTCCAAACTCTACTCTCTCTACCCATAGATCCTCGCTCTATTTATACCCTTCTTTGGCCCGCGACCCCTGCGCGGAATAAACCTATTTATGTTTTGTTACATTATTTTTGGGTGGACTACCGTTTGAATCAACCTATTATATTTCGCGCTCAGCACTTTCAACGAAGTCTTTACCCTATATTTACCCAAAATGTTCGGCTTCATGTCCTCTAACCGTTGCGCGGGGCTTCTATTACCCAACAATCCGCCAACACAATCATCGTGACTCGTCCTGAGTCAGTCGACTAGTGTAGCAATCTTCTCACAGAGGGCAGTTAGCATCCTCTGTGCCTTACTTGTTCTAGCAGAAAATTTTTCCATCATCTGTTGCATCATTTCCACATGGGTGGCTGCCAACTTAGTCTCAGGGGGTGCTGTCTCAATGGTGGCGTACTCGCTTTTCATCTGAGCTACCCTACACTCGATGGTGGTTGAAATTGCAAATGCCTCATCCGGCCATGGCTACAAACAAGATTTAATCACCGCTACTTTCTACCCGGCTGCATCAACCTGCATCTTTAGGTCCTGGGCCTCCCTTATCTTGGCCAGGCGCTGCATGATAACGACAGTCAACACAGTTCCTTTGATCCTATCATAAGCTTCCCAAAGCTCCCAAGTTTCAGTTTCCAAGTGTTGAAGGGTTGGGTCCTCTTGAAGGGTCGTGAGTGTGATAATTGATTGTGTGAACAATTCTTTACATTCCTTCATCATTCCTGTAAGAATTTCATGGGAAAAGGTGATGATCTTCTTGTGCTATTCCACGATCCTAGGGGGCATCACTGGTTCAGTCTACAATTTTAATTCTGCAGTCTGCACACTAAGCTCCTAATGGATCCATGCAACCTCCTCCTTAGCATTACGGAACCTAGTAGTCAATGTCTAAACTTGGGTCTCAAGAGGGAGATTAGCCGTAATCTCCAATTCAGGGGCACTGGAGCAAGCTTCCGCGACAATCTTCTGCATTTGGTGGTTCTATGTGATGGCTTCGTCCCATTGGATGTGCAGCTGTTCGAGATTGATTTTCTATTCTTGGAGGATTTGTTCAGTATGGCCTTCCCAGGTGCGGAGCTCTCTTGTGGCGTTGTCCTTGATCAGTTACAAGCTTTCGCGTGGTAAAGTGGCTACGTTGAGTCCTAGTCCTGTAAACCGTCCAAGCATAGCTCTGTCCTCTCCATTGCTAACAATCAATGTGCCTACTGGAATCGCAACCACATAGGCAACTTTAGTCTTTAGTAATGGTTCCGTAGCTACCATACCAGAACCCTTGGTAGTAGTACTTTCACTTGTGGGTGCGACGTGGATTTCTAACATCTATAACTATGTACAGAGCTCCCCCAACACAATCTACTGCTCAGACATATCTTCATCAATTGCATCATGTGTGGCCTCGCGAACGGTATTTTTGATGTCATTTAGGTCACCCTCGATTAGGGTGGTCACCTCGCTGTCTGTCTTAGAGGCCTTCACCTTCTTTCGTGGCTTCGACTGCTCAGGTGTCGCTGAGCGCTTTAAAGGAACCCCCGTAATAGTGGATTGAGTATCTATTGCAGCTGGCTGGGTGGCTTCCTTCTTACTACCTTTGTTCTTTTTCGACGTCTCCTTGCCGGGTTGGATCTTTCTGGCTACTGCGAGTGTCGTCTCCTGAGCTACTTTAACTTGCGTGGCCAACAGTGCATTCTGCTTTTGTTGTGCAAAGCACTTTGCTTCCTCCCTTTCTTTTTGAATAGCAGCTTCGTCACGTTCTTCTGCCAAGGGTCTGCGCTAGGCCGCTAGCCAAGTATCCACAATCCCATCAATAACATCATTAATGGCAATAAACAGGAGTGATGTCCATGCCTGGGCTAGGTCCTTTCGTGCCCTAATGTAGACATGATGCATGTATACTTTAAATTTGGCAATGTGCTTGATGCTTTCATATATCTCATCAATTAAATGGGGTAAATGATTAATCCACTTCCGCATAGTTGCGTCCATTAATATCTAAAAAATTTTGATATTGCAAATTCTTCCTGCATCCCTTGTCACCCAAAGGGAAGCATATCGATCAGTTTCAAGCCATTCTGGATCCAAGACTGGAAACTAGCTTTCCTCGAGTAGGTCAGTGGTGACGAGCATGATGGATAGGAGTAGCCATGCATAATGGAATCTCATGCCTTCCTCCTGCACATCGTGGTAGTTGGTCTGAAACTCTTCAGAAAGGAACCATGACCAATTGAACCGTACACCAGCTACACATTCCTCAACAAGAGCGATAACTATGGCGGGGACCTCAGTGCCACGGAATTTCCTCATGAATTTCCCTGCTAACAATTGGGTGGCCACACAAACTGCGTTGTCTAAGATACTCTCAATGATATACCCTCACTCTCCCTTGGTGAGTTGGTACTTATTTTTCAGTTGTTCAATCATTGTGACATTGTTACCCGTACTAGTGATCTCTCGAGTGTCTCTCCCATCATAGGGTTGGTGAAAAACCCGATGAACTAGTTCTGTTGTGATATGAACAGGTTTACCAACCCATAATATATCCTCATGGATTAAACAAAGCAATTGCTTTATAACCAACATGGTGATAGGGGGCCAGAGAAAGTGAGGATTTGACAAAAGACCGAGTAACCCAGCTTTCTCCACCTCTTGTAGCCAAGCCTTTGGCTGCAGGGTTGTCACCGTTCCTTCTATCTTCTAGTCCATTAGTTCGTCTGTCGCCAGATGGGGAGACTTTACTATATCTACAAGGTCCCAATCTTCTAACTTCATTGTTGCAACTCGGCCAACCACCGATTTTTCCACTGGCACACCCTTGGGTAGCGACGGGGTGACGATTACAATGTCGACTTCATCCAGATTTGCAGGTACTTTAGCCTTCCCTTTGCTTGGCGGCACATACTTGGGCTACTGTACTGACTATATGGGATCTTCGTCAGGGAGGACTTCTTTGATGTATGTGGACAGACCCTTGTCTTTTTCCTCACTTTCAATTATCACAGTTTTAGCCTTCTCCTCCATCGTGAATTTTCGAGACAGCAGGTGCCGAGGTGACCTTCTTACTGGGTTCGGGCTCTGAGTATCCTTCTTGGTTCGCGGCATCCGAGGATATTTGGAGAGCTCGGTGGTCTGCGGCATGGCTGTCTGCGGCCTATCCGCAGTAGGATCTTGTGCCTTTAGAATTGCATCTTGGTAATATTTGGGCAATGCCTGAAACCATGGGCTATTTTTGAATTGCTCATCATTCATCATGCTCTTGACGCTGGGCAGTTTTCTTGTAGAGTGGGAAGACTTGGTGGCGTGACCTCGACCCTGATTATATATGATTTGACATTCCAAGTTGGTTGCTTACCCTTTTGGTAGCTCATAAATGCAATTTTGGCGGTTATTCCTCTGCCTTAATTGCCTACCACCGGCTTCGTAGTGCTTTAAATGGGTCATTATTTCATGAACAGTACCTGCGATGGTCGCTTTCCATCTTTCCTTCGTGGCAGCAACTCCCCAAGGGCGCAGATGTGGTTTTTGTATGTATGTGATGGTTTTGTCGCGTGGCTTCTCAGCAGCCCGGTTCATTATCCTACGCCCTCCTTCAACTGCATGGGGTGCTGGGGCTAGGTATCCGATGGATAGTCAGGTGGGAAAACCCCTAGTACGAGTCTTCCATTTCCTGACTAGCCCAGGTCGGGAGCACCCTATATGGTCCTTCGATCCTACTACTAAATTATGGTGCACGCATTCCTGTTCTTCTGGGTGCAGTCGCAACGACGCTAGCGAGGTCAATGCTCATAACAAGGTAGGAGGGCTAGCCACATTGATTTCCTTTGGTAATTCCTTTCCATAATCCAGGTAGGAAACTTCTAACTGTAATTCCGGAATTGATTTGTCCAACTTCCTATTTCATGCGTGGAGTTGGGCCCCAGTTTCTTCTAACTTATTAAGTCGGATTTTCCCATGCAGAATGGTCATCCAAAGCTACTAAACTCCATCTTGGACATTATCACCGGTGGAATGAGTTGTACCAGCAGTGTTTAGTATGGCTATAGAGAGATGGTCCCTCCCGACGTTATGACCCAGTGTTCTGTGTAGGTCTAGTTGGGTTGTCAGTCGTCTGATGTGCATCCGTATCTTTCGAACTACCACTTTATGCCATCGTTGTCACCACATACATCACCTAATCCGAACTTGAAATCCCCGCCTATCCTTCAGCTTTTGCGGCTCCTCCCCATGTTTGCACAACTTGTCTTTCGGCACATTTGGCTGCTCCCATATTTCGCATAACGTACTAGGAGGGTCAAGCTGTGCTTCAACGGTCGCGCCATTCTCCTCTCGTCATGGTCTTTCTTCTATCGTTACGCTTTGTACCGACTGAGTCACCATATTACAGTTGAGTGTCATACTGCCTGCAGTCGATTCTTCCATCACTCTACCTACTCCTCGGAATCCATGGTGCGGATGCTATCACATTCCCACGAGGGTCTTCTATTATCGACGGTTACATTTGATCTGAGTCATGCATCATTATCTGATAAATGCAATCCAGTTCGTCATCACTCTTCCTTCGTCGCATACGGGTTCAGTATAGGTTCTCCTTCCACTAGGTCCAACGGAACTACTACCCTTAGTGACTTCTTTTCAAATGTCATCTTACGTCTCTTCAAGTTAATGATCCCTTTCATGTTCATGGCCCAATCAATTCCAAGCAATGCAGGGTAAGGATTGTTGTCATCCACTATCTCTATGACTTCGAAACCAGTCTGGGTACTCACACTGTCGATATCCACTGTCACTCCTTGCAATCGTCCCATTGGTAAGATCTTTTGTTGGTTGGCCATTCATAATTGAATCGGGGATCATTACAATGTGGGCTTGCCCATACTCTCCCAGGTTTGTTTAGGCAATACATTTGCATTCGAGCATAAATCCAGGATGACTTGATCCACTTCATAGTCACCAATTTATGCTGTCAGTCTCATCTCTCGTCGAGTTCGCATTGCATGTCTTCCTATCTTCCGAATGATCTGGAGTTAACCTGATCCGGTGCACTTGGTGATCAGCTCTTGCAATTTTTGCATAATGTTATGATCACACAACAACTTAATGCAGGTTTCAAGAAAGGTAGTTATCATGGAGGAATCCACTCCCGACTCCATTTGATCCCTCCTACCTGGGGTAGACACTTTCGTGAAGCTCATTACACTTTCGTGAAGCTCTAATGAGCTTCTTTTGACCCCATCTTCCCCTATTCCAGTTCAGTGTTATGTTCATGCATAGTTGTGTCACACCCTCTCCCGCCTTCATTCCCCCCTATAGTTGCGTCGCTTCTTAGTACCATATTTATACTAGAGTCCTCTTCCTGAGGTTTCGCGCACATCATCTGGATATTTTGGGTTGGTGGAAATTGGAGGACTCCCTTTTAACTCAATTGGGCAATTAAGGTTGGACAGTCCACTAATTTGTGATTAAACTGCTCACAGTAGGGACACGAGATCCTGGTAGGGTTAGTGCAGTCGTGAGCGTAGTGCCCTTGTCCACCACAATTATAGCAAATTAACTATGCTCGGCCCCGTCTAGGCCCTAATCCTCTTCCTTGACCACGTCCTTGAAATCCTCCCCGCACTTCAGTCTGCATCCGGTAGGCTGGGGTTCTCTTTAGCATTAAGTCATAACTTCGACACGTGCACTCATCGTGCCCCACCAATCAACAAAAGTTGCAATACAACTGTTGTGAGGTCTAGGTATACTTTGTAATAAGTGGCAATTATCTATCGCATGCTTCCCATCCACCTGGCAAATTGCGCACCAGAGCGCCTGCGTAGTACTTGGTCCTGTTTGTACTTCTACTTTTACTGGCATCGGGCCTCCTCCCACCAGATAGTTTGAGAAAATCGGACAATGATCCTTGTCATGCGCTTGGCTCTTACATTTAATACAACCTACTTCCAGGAGTACCTCTAGTCGAGACACTCTTCCTTGCTTCAAACTCTGCACTTTCAGGCTCAAGTTTTGAAGTTGCGTGTGGATTTGCTGCACTCCCAACCCTAGGTCTGGTATTGGGGTCGTGTGTAACCTCATTGTTGTTTCTAGTGCCTCGGTTTGGGCTGAGATCTTATGCTGTGACAACGTGGTCCTCAGATGGGGCATCAAGGATGCCACAAACCACGCCCAATATTTCCCATCTGTTAAAGTCATGTTAGCTTCGCGAATAATACTTTTTAATCTCTGGTCCAGATCCCACGGAGTTTCACCAGCTGGGTTTCAGACTTTGGTCGGCCAAACTCTTTATTAAGTGCATCCTGTATCGCCGCTATCTCCTCATTCGGATGGTCGGTTGAGTATTTTATGTACCATGTCAGTGTGTGGTCCTGTAGTGCACTGACCAGCATTGTCTTTTTATTTTTTTCATCTGTTATGCCTTGCGTGCCCCATACAGATTTTATCACAAACCAGAATCGACCTAGCTCTTCCTTCCCTACACCCTGAAATGTCAGTAACTTGACTGCGATCGCTATCCCAGCTTTTGGTGGTGGAGGGGCTGGAGGGGGTGTTGGTGTGGACGGACTCGACGCGGGTGAAGCAGGTGGTGGTGTAGACAGAGGTGGTATCAATGGGAAGCATTCTTTAATTAATCAGACCACACTTCTTGGCAAGAACCTAGCGAGGTCCTCCTCACTTTCTCGTGAGATAGAGATCAAAGGGTTGTTTTCTACTTCTCCTGTTCTTCGATAACCCCTTCCACTCCACATTACTCTAGATATAAATACACGTGCAAGATCTATTTTTCAGACAATAACATCTTAATCCAAGTATTTAATGATTTGATGTATCTACCCCGTAGTCCTTGGAGAAATTTCCTTTTTTCTTCATTGTAACTTACGATTGTATCTATCGCAAATTTAGTGATAAATCTCCCTATGATCCGATCTAACCAGTGGTCTACTATGTGCGCAAAGTTTATCTTCGGTAGCTTCCACCATGCGTGCCAATTCCGGAGTCCACACTATTTGCTGGTTTAATCTGCACCTTCCCACACTACCAGCTAACTTCGCGATCGACTCATACAATTCTATCGGAAATGTTACAAAGAATATCTCGTGTATATCCGTGAATATATAGCGATCCAACCATTGTTCCTCTGATATCTGTGAGTTTCGGTTTTCCTGAACAACGAACTCATGAAGCTTCAGATCCCACCAATCTTCGAGTTATTTCTTTGTAGGATTCGAATGTTCCCACATTAGACACCCCTTAGGCAGATCCCAGTCTTGGCAACGGAACCATTTGTTGGCTTATATGGGCCTAACCTAGGTTTGGAAGAGTTGTTTAGCCAAACAAATCCCACAGCTACCGACCCTTTCAGCAACATCCCGTGGAGCACGGATTGAGGTCTCACCCGAGGTAGCAGGGGAGGGTGCTGGAACCAGGTTTCCGCACCCTAGGGATGTCTTGGTGTGTTCTGGCGGTTTTGCACAGTGGTTTACAGCTCCATGCAACTGGGTACTTGCACAGATCCAGCGTGAGTATATCTTTCTTATTAGTGCATTATTATATTAGATGATGTGGTTATCAATTACCAAGGTCTTTAAGCAAACATTTAACCAACATAATTGATTCGCATTAAAATAAACCTAGATTTATAGTCATTCCAACCATAAGGAGATAATATTAAATGGATAATATGAAAGTTCGGAAGAAGCACAGAATTCCAGAAGAAACTTATCAGTATTTCCACTTTGTCATTAATACATCTAGATCTGCCCTGCACACTCAGCTGCAAGGGTCTGCACATACAGTTGCGGACTTTCCAGGCCTCTGCACACACAACTATAGAGCCTCTACCTATTACCCAAATCCCTCGACTCGGACTTATAGATGCTTTCCAACTATCTTTTTCAAGAACCGATTACATTTCATCTCCTCCAAACTCTACTCTCTCTACCCATAGAGCCTCGCTCTATTTATACCATTCTTTGGCCTGCGACCCTTGCACGGGCCGACCCTATTTATGTTTTGCTACATATTTTCTGGCGGACTACCCTTTAACTCAACCTATTATAATTCGTGCTCCGCTTTTTTAGCGGAGTCTTTACCCTATATTTACCCAAAATGTTCTGCTTCACGTCCTCCAACCATTGTGCGGGGCTTCCGTTACCCAACACTTAATACATTGAGTTGTTCTTTCATCTCAGCGATCTCCTTGTCAATTTCCTCTTGATTCATCATCTTTCCATTTACCTTCGCATTCTCTTTCTTCACTTTTCTATTGTTGTGGTCTTCCTCAAAACCTCTGTTATCTCTATTATGACTATCAGTAGTCATCTTCTTCTCCCTCTCTATGAGTTTCTCCCTCATTCACTATGAGCTGCATTAAAGCCTCTGAAATAGCAAGTCCTCCCTACTGCCACTTACCTCACGAAGCTTCCCTTTGTACTTGGTCTTCTGGCAAGCACTTGGTTCTCTATTCTTTGGAACCTCTTTTGAGCACTTCTCTCTGATCCTTCTTGGCTTCAACTCATCTGCACAACTATCCTCTTGTACTTCAATCACAAATTAAATACTAGGCTCTGACCACCTCTTCTTTCACTTAGAAAGTCTTACCATCTTTTTTCATCCCTTAGAAATTCTACCCACATCCTTTGGGGAATTTACTTTGGGAGTTACAACAATACCTTTGCAGTAACAAGTCTCCTTCTTGCTACATATGCCTCACTAAGCTTCTCTCCTCTGAGCTCAATCTTTTAGCATTTCTCTAGTTGTTTCCTCTAGAACCAATTGAGCACTCCTTGCTCTAGGTTGCTGCAATCTTCTCACCTTCCTTTGTTGTCACCTATGTATCAATGTTATTCGAACCAAAGATCATTCCCAAGCTTTCAAAAGCTTTCTTCTCAGCTTCCTTCTGAGAATACTCTTATCCTCTCTGTCCAACCTTCAATTGGATTCTTCAGGTTCACAACCACTACATGTCTTCACAAGCAGTCTCCATCCTCTCTTCACATTCGAGTCAATATCCTTTTTCCTAAAGAAAATAAACATAACTATGTTTTATTTATTCTTTTGCAATCTCTTCATAAGAGTATTACTTACTCTAATCTTATCTCATGCCTTCTTCTTATGAGATTAAGATAACTTGATCTCCTCTTTCTTTTGCAATCACATTTGTATTCTGTGCAATTTTTCTTTAATTAAAAATAGCTTTAACTAGCTCTGGTACCACTCTGATGCAGGGAAAACCCGCTATACCCACGATATGCATATAGAAAATGCATAATCGCATTCATCCTAGGAACTCTTATGACTTGCTTGGTCAAACCTTCATAAGCTAAGGTTAAGGCCCCTTTGTTTAAACCTCATGTGGAAACATTCATTAGACTTTCTATAGTCTAACCCTTCATCAATATTTCTATCAGGACTTTATAACTCAACCCTTTAACTAAACCTTAAACAATCCTTAAGCCTGCACATGTATAACCAACCCCACTCTATAACTATGGTTATTAACGGATTTACCCATAAACCTCCTGTCAACACTTTATTTCTATTATATTGCTTAGATAATAGAAATATTTCACAACACATGTAAACCATACCTTTTTGCCTTTTCCTTGGTCTTCACATATTACGATGCTTTTTTTATCGCAATTGCAATCTTTCTCCACCATTAGAACATGCCTTTGGAACTCCCAACTTGTGATATGTGATTTCCTTTCCCCACTATTGATTGGATCAATGACTTTCGCAATATCGCATCACATCATCCTATGACTTCATCGCCTCTTGCAAGTGATCTGTGAACACAACCAGACTTCAATTAAATTAAAGCCATGCCTATAACCTCCTTGGGTCTGCCTTTTCCAATTTCCTTTTGCTTCAATCTCCACCGTTGATCTTACCCTCGATCTGATGGCTGTACTTCTTCCCGATCAACAAACTTGCCCGACGTTGTATAACTATTGATCAAGATTTGCTTGATCCGACGGTCCACAACGATATTGGGTGGAACACTTATGCGACGTTTAACATCTTTTTAGACCCGATGAGAATTATAAACACTCGATCTATAGAATTTTGGGTCTGGCTTTTGAATTAACCAGCATGCATCTTCTAACCCGATATCTGTCGATTTCACCCATCAGTAGATCTGACGATCCAGATCAGTTCTCGTCTTCCTCCTGCTAGTACTTAGATTGAATCTTCACCATTCATATCTTAGCTCTATCTTATGCGACTTAATCTTGGCCACTCATCACGAACAAATCTCGTTCGTTGATCTTCTTGATCCAATGGCTACTATGCATCAACACTTAAATTCTTTGCTCTTCTCTTCACTTGGGGTTTTACGCCAATTCGTTAATGTTCTTATGTGGTTTTGGGTTTCTTCAGGGTTTCTATTCCTTCTGTTGTTCTACTGCGTGACTCCCTCCTAAGCTTAACTCTGCTAGTTTTTAACACAACCACTCCAGAATCTTGACTATGATCCTTTGAATGGATTCAAACAATATATTAGGATTCTTCATATCGTTCTTCTTTCTCTGTATCTTGCCAAACTCCGCCTGTGACTTTTGTTACACAAAATACTTAAGTTCACACACAGATTATAATTGAATTATTCCACATGCATTGTACAAGCTCTGAATCGAGTTGTTTGTATTAATAAATGAGTATTTACACAAGAGTCTCTCTCTCTAGCCTGATTTTTTGATCAATGGCCTTTCTTCTCTTGCTCGTCGGCTTACAATCTGACTCTTTGACTCAATAGATACTCTCTAGCTACTCCTCTATCTACTACTAACTATGCATTTTAGGATTACATTTATACAAAAATGTTCTGTTAAACCAATTCTAGTTCAGATCCTTAATCTGCTGAACTAATTCCTAAATATCCTCTAAGTCCACTTTTCGCTCCTACTTATCCCTAAGAATCCTCTCTGCTCCTCGAATCATGAGACCAATAAGAGTTACAATTGATTTTTAACTCTCTCATCATCATTAATTACTCATGTTCTCCTACATTTGAGAGCATTTACAATTATCCTCACAACATTTAATTAATCCCTATTCTAATCACCCAAAACATTAATTATTACATACATAGGAATCCAACTTCCTTGAAAACACAAGACCCCCAAATTAACTAGACTATGATGAAATTGTCGAGCTGAATGCTCCTGCAGACTTTATATCAATGATAGCCCCTATTTGTTGGGGGTTTTCATCACGGTCAACATTATAGCACTAGAAGGGGAGGGAAACCCTTTTATTATTGAAAACTCACCACATTTTAACAAAGAACCTTCCCTGATATGTAGTAATAGTCTTAGTTCAATTCCAAATCACATTCGTGATATAGGATATTCCTCTCGCCTAGGTGTGGAACGTGCTTTTGAAGTTACTTACGATCAACTCCAAACAATTTGGCTTATTACCCATAAGTTTGCGAAAGCTCTTGGATTAATTTCTATCATTGTTATTCTTCCTCATAAGCCAATAAAGAAAGAGAGAACTCTTCATGGCATTTTGTTATTGCAAACCTTTAAGAGTTAGATGATCCTACTGAAAGAATACATCAACAAGGGGATCATCCACCGATTGAGGAAAATATAGATGGTGATGGGGAGGGTTTTTCATTTTCTGACGAAGAACAACTGAGAGAAGAATAACATCTTGATAATAATGAATATTTAAATGGTGGAGGAGAAGACTCTTCAGAATCATAGAGAGAAAAGGAAGAGGAAGATGAATACATGGTTGATGATCAATTGGACTAGATGGCCCAAGGGCCTCTTGTACTTTCGGGTAATATTCATCACATGGTTAAGCACCTAGAAAAAATACTCTCAAAGTTTGATCCTAATAAGAGGATGAAACTTGAAGACAACATTGATGAATTCTACATGCAATTATTGATGCTATAGTTACTTAATGATCATGAAGATTCTAAATACTCCAAAGACAAATTTAAGAAATCTCAAGTCTCTTCCACTAAAACTAAAGAGAATTATTTTTTTTATATTGAAATATTGGCTAAGTATTTGAAGTTGCTAGCTAATGGAGTATCTAAACTAAAGAAAAATTCAAGTGAGGCATCTACTAGTGGTATGTATTTAAAGTTTCCTTTCGTTAAGAATAATAATAACTAACCGGTCAAATCAATAGAGAGCTCCAATGTTGTGTTCAATGTTAAATGCTTTGGCATGGACAACTTTTGTACTTTTCATAAGGAGAGGTATTCAAGGGAAACATGTCCACAATGGAATCACAACATGAATGCTATGATGACCAATTTTGTAAATACATTTTTGATAAAGGAACAGTCTGAGCATACTGATGAGGCCAGTAAATCAACTATGATGCAAGAAAGTTGAGGTGTTGCTCATTCAGTTAGTGCATTTGATGTTATTCATAATGTTGTTAAACAAAGAGCTAATTTATCACCGATGAGTATATGACCACACTTTGGATGTGATGCATATTTACATGTTCCAAAGGAGAAATGAACCAAGTTGGATAGTAAATCTGAAAATTGCATATTTATTGGGTATAAGGATGGTTTAAAGGGTTATAAGCTTTGGAACCAAGTCACACAGAAGGTTGTGTACAGCCGAGATGTGGTGTTCAGAGAGGTAAAATATGTTATTAAACATGAATTCCAAACAAAGGAACCTGAGAAGATAGAGTTTGAGCTTAAGGAGGAAGAATCAAACTCTACAGCAGAGGAAGAGTCAGAAGATGAAGAGCCACAAACACTGGGTGTGAGAAGATCAATTCGAAAAAGAAGGCAGCCAGAAAGGTATAGCCCATTTGCTTTCTATTCAAATTTTGCTTTATCTATTACTGACGATGATCCTAGAACTTTGAAGGAAGCAGTAGATTTAGAGGATGTCAAACTCTGGAAAGAGGCCATGGTTGATGAAATGGCATCTTTGCAAAAAATGAGGCTTGGGATCTGGTGGAGTTGCCGATTGGTGTGATAATCAAAGTGCCATTCAACTATGCAAAGAACCAGTCCAACATTAGTGCAACAAACACATTGAAATACACATGCACTTCATCAGAAATCTCATTCATGAAAATGTTTGTGAAGTGCAATATTGTTCAATAGATGATCAAGTTGCAGACATATTTACAAAGGTTCTCACAGAGGCGAAGTTTACTAAACTTCGATTTATGGTTGGAGTTCAGGAAGTTGTCACTAAGGGGGGATAGGCTCTAATGCCTCCTTTCTTCTCCTATTGTGTCATATTTGTATATCCTTCAATCGTATCCCAAGTTGTTCTTAATGGGGGATGTTAGGATATTTCGACACATAGGAAATAATTAAGTATAACTTGGTCTAGTGTAGAGTTAGGTAAAGTGTGTTTCTTTACTATGTACTTTTGTAACTTACAATCCGATGGTCATGATATGTAGTGATCGGATGGTTCATTCTCTCCTCGATATTACTGACACTTGATCCGTAGATTAACAGCCAATTGGTCCATGATCTCCATTTTAAGAGCATGGAGGGTGATTTGTGAGGTGACCTTTCATGAAAGAATCTTATGTAAATTTTCTTTCTTTTATTAATAAATTGCCTGAAGTGGCCGCATTGGCTTAGGCCGTGGATTGTTTTCTGCTTTGAGGGTTTTAACTACATCAAGAATACTGGTGTATTGATCCATGATCTGTTTGTGAGCAGTGTCCTTTGATGCTCTATCTGAGGAACTTACCATGTAAATTCCTATAATTAGTACATGTGGAAATGAGGTCATTAGTACATGGAAAAGGTGCTAAATGAAGATTCAATATCCATGATTTATCACAGCTAGAAACATTTAATGACCCATATGAACATCGGATGGGAACATGTGTTGAGGTTAATGTGTGAACCACAACCTAATAGATACAATGGTTGACATGTACTTGATCTAATGGCTAATATCTACATCGGGCTTTACCCATGCACAAAGTTTATGGATAATGTTTGGAGTGGTGAATGATGTCAATGGGTGATATGGCACTATCTCAGGATTCATGCTAAGGGACGCATTTATAATCATTCTGCTATGTTAATAATTTGTGGCACTTTAGTTTTTTCCTTCTGAGTAGGTTGCAGTCAAGTAGGAAAGATGAAAATGAGATGAAGGAGACGACCCAACCTCGACATGGGCTAGGGTTTGATTTATTGTAGGTTTCTGGAACTCCCTTCCACCCGAACTTGTCTAGCATTGACCCCCATTTGGCACCGTCACTCCCGAACTCTGTTCTACATTTCCTTCATTCCCCATTTACTGCATAGGCATATTCCTCGTGACCATGTCATTCCCTCACTGTCTCCACCACAGCAGTTGGTCTCCTTTAGGGACAGTTATCCTAGATTATGGCGGCAACTGGAATGTAACTCCTAGAGAATACATGGACCTGGACCTTGTTGATCATTTTGAGGACCCTCTCGAAGGAGCCTCGATATGGACTACCCCTCATTCAAGCATGGACGGTTTTTTCCCGTTAAAAAGAGACTTGACAGAAGCTATCGCTCCTCTACCCCTGTGATAACGGGGCCTTCCTACTCTGTTATCACTCTACCTATCATTCCTCCCTCTTGGTTGCCTTTCATTACACCTCCGCCGTCGTTGACTTCGTTGAAATTCATGGCCCGCTGCATTGGCCCTGATCTTGTAGCTTGCTCTTCTGCACGCCCTGATCTTCAGCCTTCCATCAGTTCCCATTATCCCTCCACTGCATCCCTCACCAAGCTGTTGTTTTCTTCACAAGGTCTACCCCCCTCAGCTCTGATATAATTTCCCCTATCTTGCAGTTTCACAAATTTCTCCCCCTATCGGATGCCTTCCCCTCTGGCCTTGGTCTGAACTCCCTGATCCCTAACCCTACTAACCCTACTCGTTGTGGAACACAGGAGGATGACACTAACGGTGGACATAGGCCCGGGAAACAACAAAAGTGTGTAAAACCAAGGTCATAATATGTTATCATCAGCGTAGAGGAAGACATACAGTGGGGAGAAGCCATGGACACTGCCGAACGAGTCCTGGTGGGCAGAGTCCAGGGTAGGAACTATATGGCAACAAGGTTAAAACAATGGGTGGCAGAAATTTGGGGACAACACGTGGCCGAGTTACTCTTTTTACAAATATTCGTCTGTGACTAGTTTTCTCTGTGATTTGCTTGTGTCAAGCATACGAACTAGGTCTGGTCATCATTTTGGCATATAGAGCAGGCCCCTGTGCTGCTGAGGAGATGGAACCCCCTTTTTTATATAAAGATGGAATAGTTAAGGGCTGAGCCTCTATGGGTTCACCTCCCAAGCCTGCCGCTTCAACTCTGGTCTGAAGACATATTCAGACACATAGGGAACTCCCTTGACACCTACCTAGAATTTGACAAGACATACCTCTCCACAGGAATCATGGCTTTCATGAGGATCTTAGTTCATATTGACATCTGAGAAGGTTTACAGGAGCAAGGCATTCTACGATGGAGGAATTTCACATGAACACGGATCCTAGACTAAGAGGGGGTACCATATAGGTGTAGGCTGATGAGCCTAAAAAATGGATAACTATATGGGCTCATTCTACCTCTTATTTCGACTTAATCCACCATTCTCATTAGTTTGTTGCATTTTTTTTAATATATTTATGCTAATAGAGTGAATTGGGTTAGTCACTTTGCCATGTAGTCTAATGTGTGTTTAATGCATATCTTTGGACAATTTTGAACAAAGACAAGGAATTAATGAGCAAATGATAGCCAAAATCAAGGAAAACAGGGAAGAGGACTTGTAGGGGGGTGTCTCCTTCATTAATAACCCCTTTTCTCAAATCCTCCATCAGTAACTCAGAGCACAAAGACCCACATTGATGATTCCAAGGGGCAGACGAGCAAGTCAAGTAGGACTGTTGTTTATCTTAAGTTCTAGAAAGCCCAATTCCTTGATTTTAGGAGGACTGCTGGAAGTCCCCATTTGTATAAATAAGAAGGCTTCGAGCCTTAGTACGTTAGCCAGTTCTTCGTAGATTTTCTCACTTTTGTGCAGCACATTGGTTAGTTTATTTACGAGTTCTTTTTTAGAACAATTTATGTGATGTAACTGTTATTTTTTGATAAATAAAGATGAAACAGTTTTTAAGCTAGCACTGATCTCTTTAAGAGGGCTTAAGCTCTTGGGTTAGGGCCCAACCTAAGCTTCCCAACAACTCCTTTGTGTACTTATATGCTTTTGTTTCAATTCATAAGCTAATTTCTATTGCATAGATTCACTTTACTTTGTTAGATTAGGTTGCTTTTGATGGTTAGTATAGTTGTTTTTGTTTAAAGTTACTTAAGTAAGTTGTTGCAGTGACAAAATAAGATCCAAAAAGGACACAGCTGGCCTTGATCTCCTTTCTCCCTTCCTGGGACTATGATTTGAGGTCAAGGCACTGCTGCTGCCACCAAAAACACAATTTTTTCTCTTCCATGCAACTGCTAGTGTGATAACTTGATTTGGAAAAGTTGATATTGGTTCAGATTCACTTTCTTAGATCATTTCCTAGTGTTTTTCCATATTTCTCCCACATGATTTTTTGTTCATAAGGTATTGTTCAACATTTTTCTGTTTGTAGGTCAAAAATTAGGTCAAATTAGACAAAACTATGTTTTTAGTTTTTTCTTTGATCAAGTTTTGATAAGTAAATGTGTAGATCTCTTGCATGACATCTCATCTCACCATCCCTCCATAAAACAACTAGCACCAAATCACTTCTCCTAGATTTCCAAACTCATTCACAACATTTCACCAATCTTCTCTAATTTCTGTGTTTTTCCATAAAGTTGCTTTCTTACCATTTGAATAAATCCAACGATCACGTTCATCCCTGATCTTCCTTGACAAGTTCTAGATGCCTCAACACCTTCATCTAGCCTTCATTTCCCCTTTCCCATCATTCTTCCACCTTCAAAACCCTAGAAATAGCGTTCGGCCTCCTCTTGTAGATCCTCCTATAGAACCTCCTGTAGATCCCCTGCAGCCTCTTGTAGAGTTTCCTGTGAGTGATTTTTCGAAGTCTGATCGCAATGAAAGTATTCAAAAGGGTAGTAGGGGCTTCTTAGGACCTCTCCACACCTTCCTCACACTCTGCAAAAGCCAGCTATATCTTCCTTTGCCACCAAACCTCTACACAGTCACAACCAGATAAATCACAAGCATAATAATTTCACATAAAAACACTCAAAAGTACATAAAGATTATTTCTTCTCATTTCCTTTCAGAATTAGCTTGAATAAATGCAATGTACCTTTTTAGTAGTCAATGGCACTCATTTCATTAGTTTCCATCTCTTTTCTTGCAAAAGTAGGGTTAGTGGGTAAACTAGGGTTTGCTAGGGTTTGCATTTCATTTCAAGTTTTCATTCTCTTTTTGCGAGTAGAATAGCCCCTATAGAGTTAGTTTCCTTCCATCACAGTTAAAGCTTCTTTTGAGAACTCATAGAAGTTGGCTTAAGCTCCTAGAAAACTTGCGCCAACTGATCAAGTGACAACCTACAGTAAGAGCTAGTACTTGGGCATACAACACCATCGCTTCCAAGTATGTTACGAACTACTGGGTTGATAAAAGTAAAGAAGGAAGCCCAGGAGTTGCAGCATGATTGTTGCAATACTAGAGCCCACCATTCTTTTTGGCATCGTTGTCGGGGAAGCGTCAAAGTATTTTTTGATTACTGCTTTTCTTCTATTTTCTACTGCAACATTATGCTAAGTAGTTTATTTCGGCAAAAGTAGAGTAGTTGTCTCATTTCCATTTTGCAATTTCATTTTAGCAAGCATAGATTAGGCATTTCCTGCTTTCATTTCCATTCTGCAATTTCATTTCAACAAGCGTAGATTAGGCATTTCCTTATTTCATTTCCATTTTGCAATTTCATTTCAGCAAGTCCATTTCAGTTAGTTGCAATTTGTTGTTTAATCCATTTCATATTTTCAAGTACATGCATAAATTAAAAAAAAATAGAAAAAAAAAATCACCCAAAAAGGGATTTCCTTTCATGCTTCATAGGAATAGAGACAATTTAGGAAAATTCCTACCTAACACCCCCACCACATCACTAAGTCACCCTCTCTCTTCTTTGGTGGCAATGATCTAGAAGAACCTATAAGTGAACCTCCAGAGATATACAAAGATCCTATAACAGAAGAAGTGCAAGAAACCATTCCTCCTGAGACCATGGCTGAAAACAGAAATGTTGGAGGAAATGGGGAAAGAATAGAAGATGCCTTTCCTATTCGAGAGACCAATGGGGACACAAAAATGAAAAACATAAGTCCTTCAGACTTACCTCACTTCCATGGATTGACTACCGAAGATCCTGATACCTTCTTGTTTGAATTTTACATTCTCTGTGGAATCTATAACTATGCAGAAGATGAGAAGAAGTTGAGACCGTTTCCTTCTACCCTCAAGGATGAAGCATTATGCTGGTTCATGGGGTTACCTGGAAACAATATCACCACTTGGGCTTAGATGCAACAAGCCTTTAACAACAAATACTGGGACTATTGTAGATCAAAGGATACCAAGGAAGAAATATTTCGAATTTCCATGGGAAGTGATAAATCCTTAAAAGACTATGAAGAGAGGTTTCAGCTCAGTTATAAAGGGGCCAGGCATGCACTTGACCCTGAATCTCTGAATTCGGTCCTACTCAGAGGAGTCCCTAAAGCCCTTCTAGATACCCTACATTTGCTGGTTGGGGGAGACATCTACTAACTACCTTATGATGACATAAACACTGTGTTTAGAAACCATTCTAGGTCAACTAGAAAGAGAGGTAGGGGAAGTCAACCTTTAACCAGTACACCTTCATCCAGTTCATCCCTTAGAAATGAACTTGATAATCGGCTAGAAGATTTCAAGAGTGAGATGAGACAGAATCTTGCCATGCAAATGGATACCTTGCATATCAAAAGGAAGAAAGAGGATGCTGAGAGATTTTTGGCCATATTTTGTCCCAGGTGCACTAAAAAACATCCTAGGAACGAATGCCCATTGCACTCTATAGAAGTGTGCTTAGTCTGTGAAGAAGACCATCCAATGAATCAGTGCCCTTCCTTGCCCGAAATTAAAGCTGCATATCAAGGGGACGAAGGAACCACTGAACCACTCTATTTCATGAACCAAAAAAGGCCACATGGACCCAAACCTTACTAGCAGAAATTCAAGGGACATCCCAGACTTATCACAACCCCAATCAAGCCACTTCCATTCCTTGTTGGGGTCCCACTGCTCATCCTCCCTAGTCCACACCCCCTCCTTAGTCGTATCCATCTCAATACCATGCTCCTCCAGTTGCTCATTCGTTTCACTCTTATGCTCAGCCACAACCTCAGTTGGATGCACCTCATCAGGGGTGGAGGGTCCAGTACAACTCTCCTCTCACTCTTTTGCCTCCACCACCTACTCAACCACAACCATTGCCTCTTGCTCCACCAAGACAACCCCAAATACCTGCTCAATTGAACTCGAACCCCAATAATGGACAGACCTTGTAGGTATATAGTGGAGAAACATCATGTTCGACCTATGCTGTGGAAATTCAAGAGATTAACCTAGGATCTGGGAAGATTCTCCCAGATAGCCAACCTCCTCCTAAGGAAGATGAGGAAGAAAAAAAGGAAAGTGAACCAAAAGCCATTCCACCTTTTACTGAGAGACTAACTAGAACCACACAACCGACCCCAAAAGAAACTGAACTTTTGGGAGAATTGAAACAGTTATGTGTAAAGATACCACTTCTCCAAACCATAAAAGATGTGCCTATATACAACAAGATGATCAAGGAGAAGTGCTTCAGGCACCGAGGTAGGTGCAAGAGAGATGCTCCAACTATCAATGTCATAGGACAACTGTCCGACTTGATGTTGGGGCAAATAATTTGTCTGAAATATCTGGACCCTGGGAGTCCTGTAGTCGATGTCCACATCAATGGCACCGTAATCCCCAATACTCTCATTGATCTAGGGGCTGCCATTAATGTGATGACCTCGGACACTTTTCTCAAGCTCAACCTTCAGGGCTCCCTGAGAAATACCACAACAGTACTACAGTTAGTAGATTGCTCCATCGTCACCCCTGAGGGGATTGTGGAAGATGTGATGGTCTCTATTGATCCCTGGGAGTAGCTTGTGGATTTCCTGGTTCTCCAGCCAAAGGAAAAACTCACTGGGTATCCTCTCATCTTAGGAAGACCTTGGTTGGCTACTGCGGATGCTTACATCAATTGTCGAGCTGAGAACATGACAATCAAGAACGGGCATATGTCCAAACAGCTAGTCCTATATCCTCCTGCCCAACCTCTGTTAGAACATGAATTACCTCTCTAGTTGGAGGAGGAACATGAGGATGCTATTCTGCACCATTATGTACAGTAGAAGCTACCATGGGGGGCCCACAAACCAAGGATGATCTTATTGAAAACTTGATTCAGAATCCACCCCACAGTGGGTTTCCATTAGAAGAGTTGGTGGAAGAAACCCAAGCCAATCCTTTAGTTGATCTCTATGTGGCTGATCTGACCTCTCTCTGAGTTAAGAATGTGGAATTCAGTGCTGAAAGAACTTTGAAGATCAACTCATCCCTATCCACCTCTTAGGAGAAATAATTGTGTATCTTATTGAAAGACCACTTGGATGCTTTTGCTTGGAGCTATAAGGAGATGAAGGGAGTCCACCCTTCAGTCTATACTCATCACATTTACATTAAAGAAGATTGTAAACCAATCAGGCAACCTCAAAGGAGGATGAATCTAGCCCTTAAGGACGGTATCAAAGAAGAATTGCAAAAGTTTTTGGATGCAGGATTCATCTACCCCATCTCTGACAACAAATGGGTCTCTCCTTTGATTCAAGGGCCAAAAAAAATGGGAAGTGGAGAATCTATGTAGATTATCGGGAACTAAGCAAGGCCACAAAGAAAGACCATTTCCCTTTGCCTTTCATAGATCAAGTGCTAGATAGCTTAGCAAGGAAGAAGTTCTTCTCTTTCCTAGATGCATTTAGCAGGTACAACAAGATCCAAATTAGCTTGGAAGACCAAGATAAGGCCACTTTCACTTATCCTTTGGGTACTTTTGCATACCGGCTCCTTCCTTTTGGGTTGTGCAATGCTCCAACCACTTTCCAGAGAGAAGTACTGAGTATATTTGGTGAACTGGTTCATGATTCAGTGGAAATCTATATGTATGATTTTACCCCTTATGGTTTTAACTTCCAAGATGTTGTGACTAACCTGCGAAATTTTTTAGCCAAGTGCATTGAAATGAACCTGTCCTTCAATCCTGAAAAATGCAAATTCCTGATGACTGAAGGGACTGTTCTAGGTCATACAATTTCTCAGCAAGGATTATAGGTGGATCCCAACAAGATTGCCATCATCCAAACGGTCCCACCTCCTCAAAAGGTAAGAGATGTTCGGAGTTTCCTAGGCTTAACAGGGTATTATAGAAGATTCATTAAGGATTTTACTAAGCTAGCCTCTCCATTGTTTGGTCTTTTGGGAAAAGATGCTGAGTTCATATAGACTGACAAGTGTCAAGAGGCTCTGGACATCTCGAAAGGTAAACTAGTAACTGCCCCAATTTTGAGAGGCCCAAACTAGGCCCTACCTTTCCACATTCATACAAATGCCTTGAACAAAGCGATAGGAATAGCCTTAGGGCAAGTTGATGAGAAGCTACCTTATGCCATATATTTTGTAAGTAAAAACTTGTCCAAGGCAAAGTTAAACTACACTGTAACTGAAAATGAGCTCCTAGTAGTAGTCCATTCCCTAAATAAGTTCATGCACTACATCATCGGCTATCAAACATTCATACACACTGATCATTCTACAATTAGGTATTTGATGAATAAACCAGATGTAAATGCTCATATTATTAGATGGCTACTCTTATTGCAACAATTTGATTTAACCATTGTTGATAAGCTAGGTAAGGAAAATGTTGTTGCTGATTTTCTGTCTAGATTAAATTTGCTTGTAGGTGAAGAAGGAATGGTGGATGATTAAATTCCAGATGAACACCTATTTTCTATCTCGGTACTCTCCCCATGGTTTGCTGATATAGAAAATTACTTGGTTTCAGCATGGTTTCCACCACACCTGTCCTCAAAAGAGAAAAGAAAGATCGGGAGGAAAAGTGCTCCATTCCCCTGGATTGGGGGCAATCTCTTCAAACTTGGCCCAGATTAGATTTTGAGCTGATGTGTCAGGGAGGAGGAGGTTTTTGAAATCCTCCTAACCTGTCACGATAGGCCTTGTGGGGGCCATTTTGCAGCAAAGAGGACTGCCTTCAAAATTTTGCAAGCAGGTTACTATTGGCCCACTCTTCATCAAGATGTCAGGAGGTATATTAGCCAGTGTGACTGATGTCAAAGGATGGGGAAACCTACTCCAAAGGAAGAGATGCCCCTACAACCTCAAGTAACATTCGAGCCATTTGAGAAGTGGGGTATGGACTTTGTGGGTCCTATCAACCCTCTTTCAAAACAGGTATCTTACATCATTGTGTGCACTGATTATCTAACAAAATGAGCATAAACAAAGGTGATCAAAGCAGCAATAGAAGAAAAAGTAGTTGATTTTTGAGGGAGAATATATTCTTCAAGTTTGGATATCCAAGAGAATTAGTCACAGATCAAGGGAGTCAGTTTACATCCAATCTGATTGAAGACCTGCTCACACACCACAGAATTAAGCAGAAAACTTCCACCCCTTATCATCCGCAATCAAATGGATAGGTGGAAGTCACTAAGAGAGCTTTGGAAGGAATTTTGACCAAGGTAGTGAGCAGCAGCAGGAAGGATTGGGCAGATCGATTGGCTGAGGCCACCTGGGCCTATAACACCACTTGAAAAACCACCATGGGGTTCACACCCTATGAGTTGATCTATGGGAAGAAGGCTTTGCTGTCAATAGAATTTGAATATAACACCTTAAGGATGGCAGCTCAGTTGGACTTAGATCTCAGTCGTGCACAAAATGACAGGTTACTTCAGTTCAATGGATTGGATGAACAGAGATTGCAGGCCCTTTTCTACTCAAAGGTAGTCCAACTTCAAAGGAAAATATGGCATGACAAACACCTCAAATAAAAACAATTCCAGGAAGGAGATTGGGCATTGCTGTATGATTCAAGATATAAGGATTTCAAGGGCAAACTGAGGACAAGATAGCTGGGACCATACACAGTAGAAAAATTCAATGATAATGGTTTAGTTCTGATCCAGACCATTGATGAAAAAGTGATCCCCATGATTGTCAATGGGCATAGGGTGAAGATCTACAGGTAGCCCCTTTCCAAGTAGGAATTCATTAAGAATCTGAGTAAAACAGTATTGATAGTGGACCAGGTTTCTGCCTCCACTCCACCCACACTCTAAAAAAAAAAAAAAGATTAAAAGATCTCTAGGTGAAAACCTCCTGGAGGTGCCCAGGGCAGGCAATGATGGTGAAAACCTCCTGGAGGCACCCCAACTGTCTAAAAAAAAAAAAAAAAAGATGACGAAAGGAAAAAAGAAAAACATAGAAAAAACAGAGAAAAACTAACTTCTTTTGAATGCATTGCAGATTACAAGGGGGTCACAGAAGAAAAAAGACATGGTCAGGTTGCATACACCCTTGATATCTCATTTTTCCATCGTCATTGTTTTTCCCCAGGCCTTAGTCTCGCTTGTTCTGGGAATTTTTCATCCTACAGGAGACTCTGTGCATTCTACAGGAGGCTCCTGTAGAAATCACAGAGAGCTCAAAATCAAGTTCAGAAAAGACTTTGAGGGCTAGAAATTTGTCTAGAAGGCCTGTGGACCTCCCTACCACAATTCATCCTCCTAACTCTCCATTCCATCCCTGTACCACCACTCACTTTTTCTTCCCTGCATAGAAAACACAAAAATTCTGTTTCTTTTGTTTTTTAAACAAAAGAAAAAAATAATGAATAAAAAAACAACATTCTTCACTTGTTTCTTACCTGATGCATTCCAGCTACTTTTCCTTTCCTTCAGCACCTTCCTTAGCTGTCTCTTCAGTCCTTGCTCAAGCATCAGCCAGAAATTTTAGAGGGAGAAGTAGCTACAAGAAATCCTATAGGATTCTTGTAACAACTGATCCCTTTTAGAAAACAAGCTCCAGAGGCAGGGTTAGTGCAGCCAAGATGTATGCAACATGTAAGGAGTGGTTCCCTATCGAAAATCACTAGCATAAGGTATCCAAGCCACCAGTTCAGAGGCCATGAGCACCAACAACAGCAGCAAGAAAAAAAGGTGCCAAAGGCTGAGCATGCAGAGCACGGTAGCGACTAACATGTAAGTGGCTAAACTTGTTCCTCTGTTGCATGAATATTGTTTATAAACTGCATGAACCATTGAGATGGTCACAGTTAAACAAAATCGGTGGCTAGCTAATTGGCCACCCTCGTCCAGTTAAACCAAGCCTCATCCAATTCAAACAACATTCAGAAGGTGTAGTGAGCACGTGTGGTCCGTCAACTTGAGAAGAAAAACTTAGAACCGGTGGTGGTGGTGGCATATAACAGGAATGATGGAAGTGATGGCGGGCAAGCGACATGAAATACCATAATGGCACTAGAGTAGGGACCAATGGTCTAGATGGGGATAATTTACCCTTCCTACCGCCTCACGTCATCACTGCAGATCATGCCATAAGCTTAAGTACGCTGTAGTAGAAGCCTCCATGACCTTTTGTTTTCATTTGCATCGATGAATTCTCGGCTGCAACAACTCACCTACCACCTATAGAACATCGAATAAGTTTCTCTCTGCTAGCTTTCAAAACCCTTCCACTTATCAGGCTCTACAGGAGCATTATTGCACTTTACAGGAGCGAAAACGTAGTCTACAGGAGCCTTTCTATAGGAAGGCCAAAGAGCAGCTCTGCAGAGGGAAAATTCAAATTTTTTTGCCAAAATCGAGCTCAGAAAAGAGCTAGGCTCAGAAACCCACTCTGCATGTGATATATCTACAAAAGGTTTTGGGATTTGAAGCAAAGTACTGGGTTGAAAAAGGAAGGGAAAGTGGAAACAAAAGTCTGCCAGTGTTTTTCTGAAATATATAGTCTCTCCATTTTACTCTCTACACTAAAAGTCTTTCTTTTTCTTCCTCGTATTCTCCTGTAAAGAATAGATGCAACCATAGAAAACCAAACCTGAAAAAAAGTGAATTTGCATTGCGAAGTCTATTTATTTTGTGAGAAAGAAAAAATTGTCTTGCTCTCTATGTTGTTTCCTTAAAAAAAAAATATTGATTTCCTCCAACAGCCTGAGAAGTAAAGGAAGGTTGACAACAAAGTTTGAAGGGCAAGAAAACTAAAATTTGTTTTTGAAAAAAGAAACCCGAAAAGCTCTCTCTGGTTCCAGAAAGACCTCGGTTGTTCCTCTGTTTTCGGTTTCAAAAATTTGCTACCTTCCTCCTCACTTGAGAATTTCCAGCAGTCTCTAAAACATCATGACAGGGGGTTTTATGAGAAAAGAGCCTCTGAATTCCACCAAATTGCATGAACACCCAGAAGTGGTAACCCTCTTTACCGGGGAAAATTGGATGCCTTTCTTTGAGAGAATTCATGGGTATGATGAGGAAGTGACAGAGGAATTTTTAATGTCTTTAAGACCCCATTCAGAAACCCATGCTAGAGTCAATTTCAGGGGTCTAACCATAGAGCTTACACTAGAATTTATCGGTAGAATCACAGGTCTTCCACTTGGGCTCCCCTGGAGAAAAGAGGAAAAACCACTAGGACAGGTTGCTAAAAAGACATTTTTCCAGCCTGATGAACATCATGTAGAGGAGAAGAAAGGGATCATAAGGACAAGTATAGCTCATCCATGGGGTGAGTTCAGCTACTAGATCATGAAATATATCTCCTGTGAAGGAAGATACAGTATAGTCTATGGTTATCACTTCAGATTATTGCATGAACTAAGATATGGAATGGACCTACTTGAATTTAGAAAACTCAGTCTTCCATATTTCCTCATCCAATCCTTGAAAGAGTGTGGCACCAAATTGAATGCAGGGGTTCTAGGCCAATTGACTCACCATGGGCTCATTAAGTTGCTGGTAGAGGATGCCCTCCACACATACACCATCCCTATAGCCTTGGAAATTTTCAGGAACATGACCAGAGAAGATGACATAAAAACTCTCACTGATGACCTTAGCCAATTTGACAGTGAAGAGGGGGAGAAGAAATAGGAACTTGGAAAGGAAATCCATGAAGAAGCACAAAATATTCAAATAGAAGAAGAAAAAGAGGAAAAATAGAGAGAAGAGGAAAAAGATGACACAACCACAGTTGAACCTAAAGCAGAAAAGGAAATAGCATCAAAATCAAAGAAGAGGAAGAGGACAAAAGCTGAGAAGAAGAGGCCCAGGACAACTCAGAAGAAGACTGCCACAGGAAGGGTAGAAACTCAACAAGAAAAGGAGAAAACACCACCAGAGACAGCAGACGCAGGCAAAACTACAGAGGATGAAGAAGAGAAACAACAAGAAGAAGTATCTCCTGAAACACTAGCAAGGGAAGCAGCAACTATTCTTGTTGAACTTAGCACTCCAGCTAGGCAAAAAGGGAAAAGAAAAAGATAGACATCTATGTATTTCAAAGCTTAGAGGAGCACTAGAATCAAGGTGGGTAAGCCCCAGCCACCTTCGAAAGAACCTATTATCATTGGGGATGCATCTACTGTGACAAAGGAGGAATCTCCCTCCAAAATCTCCATCACCTACGAGAGAGGGAGTCCTATGACCTCCAAATCGAAGGAAATGATCAAATTAATGGACTCTAAAGCAGTCCTACAGGAGGCACAAATCTCTCTACAGGAGACATTGGCTAGGCTCAAAGAAACTGAGAAACCGGAAAGGAAGGCAGAAGAACAGTCCCAAGAGGAAGGTAAGGCAAAAGAAATACCAGAGCTTGGACCTCAGCCTAACTTAAGCTCCTATTACAATCTTCTGGAGGGTGGGAGTATCATCCCACAAAAATTTGTAGTGCCTCTTTTCTTCGAACTGGAAAAGGAAAGAGTGAGGATCCACACCTGGATGCAGATTGCAAAATCAAAAGGGGTCAAAGATATAGGACACATGGAAAACAAGTTGAGAGAGATGAGCAAAAAATTGAGCATTGTAAGGAATACCGAGAGCATCAGGAGAGCTCAACTGTAGTAATAAAATGAATTATTGAAAAAGAAGCTACAAGAAAGGGAACCTCAAGGAAGAAATGAGTTGTCAACTTTGAAAGGACAACAACAGAAAGAGGGACCCCAGCGAGATAGTGAAGCAGCAGAGAGATAGAAACCAGAAGAAGAACCACAAACAAACAGTGAGACACTGATGAAACAGCAACAAGAAAAATAATCTCAAGCAAAAACTGAAGTGCTAATTTTGAAAAGGCAACTACAGGAAAAGGAAGCCCAGATAGCCTGCATGGCTAGTTGGGAATGGAGGGATTGTAGTGTAGGAAGCCAGCAAAATCATATGCACTGTATCTCAAAGACCAGTGGCTCCAATTTTATATTAACACTGGCCTAGAGAAGCACAATACCATTTCGCGATTATGGCCAATTTATGCATTTATGTGATCACAACTCAGCTCAGGGATAAAGCAAAGCTAACATAATTTTACCTACACAACATGGCACTCACTGACAGAAATTTATGGGATCCAAATGTTGCATTGGGAGATTTGCAGTTAATGGCTATGGCTTCTTGGATGAGCCATGAAGAGAAGAGAATAGTGGAAATTCAGAAAATGATGACAAAAGAGCTGAGTGAGCCCCTGATGACTAGAGCCGAACTAGCAGAACCCTTAGCTCTCATCTATGCCCACCAACACCTTGTAGCTAATGCTCAAGTTCTCCCTCACTATGTTGACAAGCAAGCATAGGCTATTGCTTATTTCGAGGATATGGAGAGATTGTTTGGTGATGATTGCCTTCATGCCTGCATGAGAAGGTGGAATATATTGCCACATAGCTTAAGGATCAGGGAGTATCACTCCCCAAATAGGAATGGGTAACTATATGGGCTCATTTTTCCTCTTATTGCAACTTAATCCACCATTATTATTAGTTTGTTGCATGTTTTTGAATATATTTATGCTAATAGAGTGAATTCGGTTAGTCACTTTGCCATGTAGTCTAATGTGTGTTTTATGCAAATGTATTGGACAACTTTGGACAAAGACAAGGAATTAATGAGCAAATGGCAGTCAAACTCGAGGAAAATAGTGAAGAGGACTTGTAGGGGGGGTTTCTCCTTCATTAATGACCCCTTTCGTTGAATCCTCCATCAGCAATTCGGAGCAGAAAGGCCCACATTGATGATTCCAAGGGGAAGCCAAGCAACTCATGTCGGACTGTTGTTTATCTTCAGTTCTAGGAAGTCGAGTTCCTTGATTTTAGGAGGACTTTTGGAAGTCCCCATTTCTATAAATAAGAAGGCTTCAAGCCTCAATAGGTTAGCCAGTTCTTAGTAGATTTTTTCACTTTTGAGAAGCACATTGCTCAGCTTATTTTTGAGTTCTTTTTTAGAACAGTTTATGTGATGTAACTGTTATTTTTTTATAAATAAAGATCAAACAGTTTTTAAGCCAGCACTGATCTCTTTTAGAGGGCTGAAGCTCTTGGGTTAGGGCCCAACCCAAGCTGCCCAACACCTCCTTTGTTTACTTATATGCTTTTGTTTCAATTCATGAGCTAATTTTTGTTGCATAGATTCACTTTATCTTGTTAAATTAGGTTGCTTTCGATGGTGAGTATAGTTGTTTTTGTTTCAAGTTCCTCATGTAAGTTGCTGCAATGGAAAAATAAGATACAAAAAGGATACAACAGGCCTTGATCTCCTTTCTTCCTTCCTGGGACTATGATTTTAGGTCAAGGCACTGTTGTTGCCACCAAAAACACAGTTTTTGCTCTTCCACGCAACTGCTAGTGTGATAACTTGATTTGGAAAAGTTGATATTGGTTCATATTCACTTTCTTAGATCATTTCCTGTTCTTTTTCCATAGTTCTCCTGCATGCTTTTCTATTCATAAGGTACTGTTCAACATTTTTCTATTTGTAGGTCAGAAATTAGGTCAAACTAGACAAAAATCTGTTTTTAATTCTTTCTTTGGTCAATTTTTGATAAGTAAATGTGCACATCTCTTGCGGGACATCTCAGCTCACCATCCCTCCATAAAATATCCATCCCCAGCTCATTTCTCCTAGATTTCCCAACTCATTCACAACATTTCACCAATCTGCGCTAATTTCTGCATTTTTTCCATAAAGCTGCTTTCTTGCCATTTGAACAAATCCAACCATCACGTTCATCCTTGGTCTTCTTTGACAAGTTCTAGACGCCTAAACACCTTCATCCATCCTTCATATCCCTTTTCCCATCATTCTTCCACCTTCAAAACCCTAAAAACAACTTTCGGCCTCCTCCTATAGATCCTCTTGTAGAACCTCTTGTAGATCCCCTGCAACCTCTTGTAGAGATTCCTGTGAGTGATTTTTCGAAGTCTGATCGTAATGAAAGTCTTTAGAAGGGTATTAGGGGCTTCTTAGGACCTCTCCACACCTTCCTCACCCTCTACAAAATCTAACTCCATTTTATTTTGCCACCAAACCTCTGCACAATTACAACCAGATAAATGACAAGTATAATAATTCCACATAGAAACACTCAAAAGTACAAAAAGATGATTTTTTCTCATTTTTTTCAGAAGTAGCATGAATAAATGAAATTTACCTTTTTCATTAGTCAATGGCACTCATTTCATTAGTTTCCATCTCTTTTCTTGCAAAAGTACGCTTAGTGGCTAAACTAGGGTTTGTTAGGGCTTGCTAGGGTTCACGTTTCATTTCAAGTTTTCATTCTCTTTTTGCATGTAGAATAGCCCCTGTAGAGTTAGTTTCCTTCCATCATAGTTAAAGATTCTTTTGAGAACTCATAGAAGTTGGCTTAAGCTCTTAGCGAACTTGGGCCAGCCGATCAAGTGACAGCCTGTAGTAAGAGCTAGTACTTGTGCATACAACACTGTCGCTTCTGTTAGCGCTTGAAATTTCACCTCAGGCTGAAAAAGATAAACTCCAAGGTAACATCAAACCACTTAGCCTCGTAGCTAGCCCTATGGGGCAGGAGAGGGCTCTCTCCGGTCTATCTCGGCAAAAGGTCTTCAATGGGCTGAGAAAACGAATAAAGAACACTGATTTTAGGCTAGTAAACTGATAAAAAGGTTTGATTTGGGATTTTTAGGGTTTTGGTGGAAAATTTGGGAAAGGCAATTTTGGGTGCGGGGATTGGACGCAGTTTTCACAGGGGGCTCTTTGGGGCGAGGTAGGAGACTGTATTGATGCCCTTGAAAGATTTAAATGGATGAGAATGACTGGTGAGGAGCTAAGGAGCGCAAGCAATCACCTTGAATTCTCCTTAAACAACTGAAAACATTGATATTAAGCAAACTTAAAGGCAGAGCATAACAACCATGAATTCTACCTTAACACTTCATTTGCCTAATTTGCAGAAGTAAAAGTAAGAAGATGATTCACATAACAAACTTACAAATACAAAGAGAAACACACCATCAATACATGTAACCACAAGAATCCCAAAAAGGACTGCAAAACCCTGGTCTTTCTTCCTTTACCAAAATGCAGTGATACAATCAGTAATACAATAGAAGTCTTCTCCCTCAAGAGTCCAACCATGAAAATGACTAAGAAAGTACATAATATAGGGAAGCTAACATCTTTCCTTGCCTCTAGGGGTCGAGCTCACTATCCTAGGAGTTGTTTCAACCAATTCCAAACTGATCACTAAAATCTAGGCAGTCAAAACAACTTGCCTCTATAATCTAGGAAACCAATTCATTCATTAAATTTTTGCCTATCT
>APFE030470024.1:9199-53185 GCA_000404065.3 Pinus taeda | reverse complement strand
AAGCTCAAAAGCAATCCTCACACAACACACCAAATGCCTACAAAGAGCAGCACTAATGCACTAAGAATTCCTCTATCAGAGTCTATATGTTCCAAACTAGTTGCTCATGGGCAATGGAGGAGGCTTATAAAGGAGAAGGGGTCTCCATGAATAGGTAAAGGATGAGCTCTCCCCCAAGATAAGTGGATGATCAGTCGAACAGACATGCCAGAGAAAGGATGGCGACCTCAACAATTCTAATAGCCAAGTCTGGAGTCATCTGGAAGGTTGGCTGTTAGAACAAATTCGCCTAAACAGGATCAGCGTGGGTGCAAAACTGGGCTGGCGCGCTGGCATCGCAGATCAATTATAGAAAAGGTCTGGTCAGCGCTCAATGATACAAGCGGAGGGTGCGCTGTCCGTGAAATTGGACCAGCGCGGAAAACACGTGTGCTTCCGCGCTGGCAGCGCAGCAGTTACACTATCCTCCGCCAGTCAGCGCGGTTATTTAATGAACAGACGCGATGATTCAATTAGCTTAGGCAAAGAGGGTTTTTAGCCATTTCAGAGAGCATAAGTGAGGTGAATGTGGTTTTATGGCACAGTAGGGAGACTGACATGATGGCAGTGACATTTTACTGTGTAACAGCCATGATGGGAGTTTTGAAAAAAGAATCATCAAGAAGAGTAACTCTTATGCCCCATTCTTAGGCCAAACCAAATGCTACAATTGTGGTAAATTTGGGCACAAGGAAGCAGGTTGTAGGCATGGGAAGTCGAAGCATGCATCCCAAGTGATTGTTGAAATTTGGTAACGGAGGACAGGTGGTTCCCTAAGGCTTTGATCTTTGGCCTAGGGAAAAGTATCCAAAAGCATTTAATTTTTCTCCTAAAGTGACTTTATAATTTTTATAAAGTCAAATCTAATTTAAAAGTGACTTTAAGTGATAAAGTTACTAAAGTCTAATTTTAAAGTGACTTTAATAAAGTTAATGTGAAATTAGAAAAGAAAAGTGACTTTTGAAATAAATGACTAAGTGAGTCTTTATTAAAGTGGGGTGAATTAAAAAATAGAAAGTGAGATTTAAATGAGCATTTAATCTCAGCCCTAGATCTCAATCTATTTTAGCCATTGGATTTAGGGGTTCCCCAAAAGTCACTTAGGGTTAGATTAAAGGAGGAAAATGAGGAAAATTTCATTCATTCTTTCATGAGCAAATTGAGAGAAGGAGAGCAAGGGAGAAAGGGAGATTTCTGGACATGGAGGAGAAGGAGGCAACAGCTTGACACACATTCCAAGGCAGCATTTTAGCAAATCCGTACAGTTGAGTTAGCACATAGTGAAAGGCAAAATTTGGACACGATTTTCTAGAAATCCGTACAGCAAGTGCACAGAAATCGAGGAGCAGAAATTCGTACAGCAAGTGGCTGTACCTTGGCACACAAATTGAGTCAAATCCATACAACTGTACCTTTTTTTTGTTTTTTCTTTTGTTTTTTTTTTTTTTTTTTTTTTTTTTTTTTTTTTTTTTTTTGCATAGAAATCGAGGAAATCCGTACAACGTATTTATGGCAGCTTGCACGCTTTTCTAGGCAGGCCGTACAACAATATTTAAGGCTAAAATTTTTGCACAAAAATCGAGGAGGCCGTACAACATTTATTTCTATTCTGTTTTGCTGTTTGCAAGTTTTTCCAGTTGGCTATGAGGCACGGAAAACGAGATAAGTTGTAAAAGTTTGCTTGTTGATTTTTTGCTGAATATTTCTCACTGTAAAAAGCATTTTCCAGAAATAAGAAGGAGCTTTCGAACTGGTTTTCCCCAAGAGTTGTAGGGGGTTTTTCCAGGGTCACCTTGACCAAAAATCACTGTGTTTAAATGTGTTGAATGGCTGTTTGTATGTGTTGATTTTTATTTCTGCATTTTCCAGCATTCTGTAAAATTTCCAGAATTTGTGTTTTCAGCGAAATTTGTTTTCTAGTTGTTGAATGTATGGATATGGGAAAGGGAATTTAACTATTTTGGAGAAATAAGGTGAAACAGAAAACCAGGGTGGGAAATGAGAGATTTTTTACATGGTATCAAAGCTTGAGTGCTAAAGTGCAATTTGGGACAACAAGGAGGAAAATTACACCCTGCTGATTTTTCACTCAGAAAATTCCAGCAGGCTGATTTTTCACAAACAACAGTTTTATCCTTACTACAACAGAGCTATTTTTCAGTTTTAGGACAGCAGGATGTCATTGGGATTGAGGGTGGAGGATAGGTTGAATGGGCATAACAATTACAACATTTGAAAGGAGAGAATGCAGAGTATCTTTGAGGAGACAGAAGTCTGGGACATTATGGTGCATACCACACAGAACCCTGTTGTTGTGCCTACTTATGCTACTCAGTTGGCTGATTATAATAAAAAGAACAACAAGAATCAGAGACTGATTCTAGACGGAGTCAAAGACCATTTCATTCCTCATGTGAGAGGAAAGAGAAATGCCCATGAGATGTGGAAAACATTGTCCAATCTCTACCAGAGTACCAATGAGAACCGGAGAATGGTCCTGAAGGAGAAGCTGAAGACCATTAAGATGGGTAATGATAGCGCAGCTAGATATCTCACAAAAATTACTAATGTGAGAGATGAGTTGGCAGCAGTTGAAGAGGTCATTCCACCCACTGATTTGGTGCAAATTGCAGTGAATGGCCTCCCCGGTTCATGGATGAACTTTGCTGATGGGGTTTGTGCACGTGAGACCCTTCCCACATGGGAGAGGTTTTGGGATGATTGCATTCAGACAGAGATCAGGAAAGGTCAGCTTGGGGCAGCCAAACCAGTTGAGCAGGATGAGGATGTAGCACTGGTGGCAGGAGGCAAGAAAGGCAAAGGGAAGAAGCAGGCTTCCACAAGCAGTGGTGGGGGCAAAGGCAAAGGTAAAGGTAAACAGGGAAACACACAGAAGGACTATTCCAAGGTGAAGTGTTGGAATTGTCAAAATATGGGACACTATGCAGTTGTGTGTCCGGAGAAGAAGAAGAAGAAGGGGAAGGACCAGAGTTTGGCAGCATCAGCAGAGATTGAGGACTTTGCAGGTCGTTTTGACCGGGAGTTTTCATTCACTGTGTGTGAGTCCTCTAGTGCAGGATCACCTGCCATACAGGTTCAGAGGGAGCAGGCTTTTCCCTCGATTAGCGGAGCATCTACAGGTATCTGGTATGTAGACAGTGGGGCTTCACGTCATATGACAGGAGTCCGTGAGTACTTCTCAGAGCTTTCAGAGAGTGACACTGATGTAGAGGTAGTACTCAATGATGACAGAGTTGTTAGAGCAGTCGGGGTGGGGACACTGACATTTCAGAGGGAGTCCAAACCTCCCTTGAAAGTGACAAAGGTTCTTTATGTGCCAGGGATGAGGAAGAACCTCATATCTGTCTCAGCTTTGGAGGACAGAGGATATGAGGTACTGTTCATGGGAGGACAGGTGTTGATGTATCCCAGGGGCGCTCTAGCTGAGTCAGCTAGAGTGATAGGTGTACGCATGCAAAGGTGTACAGGGTTGCATTCCAGCCCCTTTTGGCATTGAGTAGTAGTACCGACAACAGAGCTAGTAGTTCTGAGCAGTGTGAGATTTGGCACCGCAGGATGGGACATATGTATCATGGAGCCTTGAGGACCTTGCGGGAGATCACTACAGGTATGCCAGATTTCAGTACTGATCACTTTGATACTCGTAGAGGATGTGCTATGGGCAAGTTTGCCAAATCCCTTTTTCCCAGCAGTGACAACAGAGCGACTGGGATACTTGATTTGATACATTCTGATGTGAGCGGTCAGATGTCTCATGTTTCCTTGAGTGGATATGAGTATTATGTTTTATTCATTGATGATCACTCCAGGAGGACTTGGATTTATTTCTTGAAGACCAAGAGTGAGGTCTTCAAGCGGTTTCAGGAGTTCAGAGCTCTTGTGGAGACACAGACAGGTCGGAAGATCAAGTCCCTGAGGTCGGATAATGGAGGAGAGTACACCCTTGGAGAGTTTGTTGACTATTGTGCGGAGGCAGGCATTAGGAGGGAGTTCACTGTTCCTTACAACCCCCAGCAGAACGGGGTTGTAGAGAGGAAGAACAGATCCATCATAGGGGCTGCCAAAGCCATGTTACATGATCAAGGGTTGCCATTGTTTTTGTGGGCAGAGGCCTGCAACACAGCTGTTTACTTGCAGAACAGGAGTCTGCATCGTGCCTTGGGGGCACATGACTCCGGAGGAGGCTTTCTCTGGGAAGAAGCCTGATATTGGTCATCTTCATATCTTTGGATGCATTACATACTCCTACATACCCAAGGAGAAGAGGACCAAACTAGAGCCCACCGCAGAGAAGGGTATCTTTGTGGGCTATAGTGAGACCTCAAAGGCCTTTCGGATTTACATTCCTGCACAGAGGAAAATTGTTGTCAGACGGGATGTGAAGTTTGAGGAGGACAGGGCCTTTAGGACGTCACGGGAGTTAGAGTATCTGGATCAACCAGACTCTCAGCAGCAGTTGAGTCAGTCGCAGGGATCCAGTGGGCAGGGATCAGGAGGATATGGAGGTACATCTATGAGGATGTCAGGTTCGTCAGTGAGCAGTGGCTCACCGAGCTAGAGGGGTGGTGCTCTGGGCAGCGTGTAGAGCAGTTCACAGAGCAGTTCACTAGGGAGTCCACTGATGGACAGTTCACATGTACCTCGGCTTCTACAGGTTCAGGTGCAGGCAGGAGGACAACAGACAGGCAGTCAGGAGTTCAGGCTACTGATGGTGATGAGGAGGAGGAGTTTCATTCTCCTATGGGGGAAGCATGCTCAAGGAAGAGGAAGCCCAAGTGGCTTCAGGACACCTTGAGAGATGCCACATCTGTTGCTGAGCTTAAGAGGCTGGTCAGAGAGAGTAGACCATCTGAGAGGTTTTGTAGCTATATGGCAATGGCTACCAGCATCCTTGACTCTGAGTCTTCTAGCTATGAGGAGGCAGCTAGCTAGCAGGTCTGGAGAGAGGCCATGCGGGAGGAGTATTTTTCTATCGTGAAGAATGATGTTTGGGAGGTGGTGTCGAGGCCTGAGGGCATATTCGTGGTTACTTCCAGATGGCTTACAAAGTAAAGCATGCTGCAGATGGCAGCATTGAAAAATTCAAAGCGAGGTTTGTGGCTAGAGGGTTCTCCCAAGTAGAGGGAGTTGATTATGAGGAGACCTTCGCTCCCGTGGCTCGATATACTTCGATCCGCTCCATTATATCGATAACAACAGAGATGGGTTGGAAGATCCACCATGGATGTGAAGATTGCATTTCTCAATGGCTTCATACAGGAGGAGGTGTACATTGAGCAACCACAGGGCTTTGAGGTGCATGGGAAGAAGTCCCATGTGTGCAGACTGAAGAAGGCTCTTTATGGCTTGAAGCAAACTCCCAGAGCTTGGTACTCCAGGATAGATACATACTTGCAGGGGATGGGTTTCACAAAGAGTGAGGCAGATCCGAACCTTTACTATATTGTGATAGGTGAGGAGCCTCTCATTCTGGTGCTGTATGTGGATGACTTGATCATTACTGGTGCAAAGAGACTCATAGAGCACTGCAAGAGAGATCTTGCGGCGGAGTTTGAGATGAAGGACATCGACTTGATGCATTACTTTTTGGGTTTTTTGGTGTGGCAGGAGGAGGGGCATTTCTTCCTGAAGCAAGGGAAGTATATTGTGGACATCCTTGGCAGATTCCACATGGAGAATTGTAAATCCATGTCGACACTGATGATCACCAACTGGAAGAAGCTTCATGCTTCGGATTCCGAGTTGGTGGATCCCACATTGTACAGGCAGTTGATTGGTTCCTTGATGTATTTGGTCAACACTAGACCAGATATCTGTTTTGCAGTCAACACGATGAGTCAGTTTATGTGTGAGCCTAGGAAGGTTCACTGGGTGGCTGCAAAACACAATTTGCGGTACTTGCAGGGGACAGTGGATTATGGTCTGGACTACAGGCAGGGAGATGGAGTGAGATTGGTAGGATACACTGATTCTGATTGGGCAGGTTGTGCTTCTGATAGGAAGAGCACTTCAGGGTGATGTTTTGGGTTGGGTTCAGCAGTAGTGTCATGGTTCAGCCGGAAACAGCAGTCAGTAGCACTGAGTTCAGCAGAAGCAGAGTATATGGCAGCCAGTCTAGCTAGTTGTGAGGCCATCTGGCTTCGCAAGATGTTGTTTGGCTTATTTGGTCAGCCGTTGAGACCTTCAGTGATTTACTGTGATAATCAGAATTGCATTAAACTCATGGGGAATCCAATATTTCATGATAGGTCAAAGCATATCGGGTCAAATATCATTTCATCAGAGACTATGTTCAGATGGGAGCTGTGAAGCTTGAGTATATTTCCACTGATGAGCAGGTTGCAGATATTCTTACCAAAGCCTTACCACGGAGCAAGCATGTCTACTTCAGAGACAACAAGGGTGTGGTGAGGAACACCTTCCTCGGTAAGAGGGAGTGTTGAAATTTGGTATCGGAGGACAAGTGGTTCTCTAAGGCTTTGATCTTTGGCCTAGGGAAAAGTGTCCAAAAGAATTTAATTTTTCTCCTAAAGTAACTTTATATTTTTTATAAAGTTAAATCTAATTTAAAAGTGACTTTAAGTGATAAAGTTACTAAGTCTAATTTTAAAGTGACTTTTATAAAGTCAATGAAAAATTAGAAAGGAAAAGTGACTTTGGAAATAAATGACTAAGTGGGTCTTTATTAAAGTGGGTGAGTTAAAAAATAGAAAAAGTGAGATTTAAATGAGCATTTAATCTCAGCCCTAGATCTCAATCTATTTCAGCCATTGGATTTAGAGGTTACTCAAAAGTCACTTAGGATTAGATTAAAGGAGGAAAAGGAGGCAAAAGGTCATTCATTTTTTCATGAGCAGATTGAGAGAAGGAGAGCAAAAGAGCAAGGGAGATTTCTGGACAAGGAGGAGAAGGAGACAATAGCTTGGCACACATTCCAAGGCAGCAGCTGAGCAGATTTGTATCGCTGATTCAGCACACAGTGAAAGGCTGATTTTGGCACGATTTTCTAGAAATTCGTACAGCTAGTTTGTACAGAAATCGAGGAGTGGTTTGCACAGAAATCAAGGAGCAGTTTGCTATTTTTTTGCACACAAATCGAGGTCCGTACAACGCATTTAATGCAGGTCATATAGCAGCATTTAAGGCTGAAAGTGGGCACGAAAATCAAGGAGGCCATACAACATTTATTGCTGTCCTGTTTGCTGTAATTTCCAGTTTGCTGTGAGGCACGGGAAAAGAGATAAGTTGTAAATTTGCTCGCTGTTTTTTTGCTGAATATTTCTCGCTGTAAAAAAGGCATTTTCAAAAATAAAGAAGAGCTCTCGAACTGGTTTTCCCCAATAGTTGTAGGGGGGTTTTCTAGGGTCACATTGACCAAAAATCACTGTGTTTAAATGTGTTAAAATGGCTGTTTGTACCTGCTGATTTTTATTTATGCATTTTCCAGCATTCTGTAAAATTTCTAGAATTTGTGTTTTCAGCAAAATTTATTTGTTTCAGTGTTGAATGTATGGATATGGGAATGGGCATTTAACTATATGGGAGAAATAAGGTGAAACTGAAAACTGGGGTGGGAAATGATAAATTTCTACAGAAATAAGGCTAGATAAACTTGAAGAAATTAAAAATAATGATATGAAAGAAGAAATAGATATAATACTTATCTTTTTGTGAACTACAACAACTCCCTCTGATCTAGAATAGATCTAGACATCCTTGAGATATATCTTATCCTAGAACATGTCCAGGAATTTTGAACACTCTCTTATTATTAGATTTACAAATCAAAGCTTATAAACTAAAGCTACAAGTAAAACAATAATGATCTATAAAGGTGTTTTACAAAAACTAAAGGCCTAGAATTAAAGGATACAAAAATACTAGCAGTCCTTAAGACTTCAAGTCTCTTAATAGTACAAGTCTTTGACTTTAGACTCTTCTCCTTTGGCTTTCTTGGATGGTTCTTCAGTATCAACAACATTAGTTTGGTCTATTTCTCTTTTCTTGTTATCATTTGATTTTTCGGGACATTGGTTTCTGTAGTGCCCAAATTTAAGACATTAAAAACATTGAATTTTTGATAGATCGTTCTTTTTTTGATGATTCCTCTTTGAACCTTTGTCGAATTTCTTATTTCCTCCTTTCTTTTTGAAATGGGTTGAATAGGCATTTGAGATATCGTATTCTCCTTCTTGATTTCCTCTAATTAGAGCAAGTCGAGCATCTTCTTGAGTACATGCAGACCATAGTTCTTCAAATGATGGAGTGCCTTTCCAACTATTGATGCCAGCTGCGAAGGCATTCCATGATTTTGGCAATCCTAGAATCGCTGATATTACAAGTTCCTTATCAGGGATAATTTCATCAATTTCTTGGATTTCATCTCTTCTACGGGAGATTCTGACATTTTATGAAGATATAGTGTCCTCCTTTATCATCTTGATTGTTCAAGGCTCATTCTTTAGGTTTGCAACTTGGCCAATATTTTTGATTGTGAATAGTTTAGAGAGAGCTTCATACATCTTCTTTGAAGTATCTTGAGTGGATATGTAGGGAATTGGATTGTCCTTGATTGAATCCACAATGAGGCTCATGGCTAGAATATCATTTTCCATGTATTTTTCTTTTCCCGCATCATCCGTAGGTTCTTTTACTTTTCCTATCACAATGTCTAAGACTTTGTTCCTATCAAGGATAAGATCCATTCTCGTCTTCTAGTCTCTAAAATTTGAAGCTCCTTGAAGCTTGTTCTTCGACTTCATTGATGATGCCATATGTGCACTTGTTAATGTCACAAGTCTTTCTTCTAGCTTGCTTTTGATGAGTGTTTCAAGGTGTTGGTTACTCCTTTAATGATGCTTCAAAGGTCCTTGATACTTTTTCTTCTTCCAAAAACTTCAAATATTCTTCAAAGTAGCCTTTCTTGTAACAAATGATCTTCACGCTGCCTTTTACCTTCCTTTCCTTAGCTCTGATATCATGTTAGAAAATCAAAAGGCAGAAAAATATTTTCTTACTTTGATAATAGCTTGTGATAATTATTAATCGATGTTTTCTTTCATCTTCTCTTCATCAAACAACTATCAAATCAAAAGAACATGAAGATCACAGGAACAATAGAACACAGTATGTAGGCTCTCGGCTAGGGCAAAACCCCTCTTGTAGAGGAAAACCCAATCAAACTCTTCTTCTATTATAAAACCAAATAAAAAATGAGACAACTAGGACTTGACTAGGACTTTCAACACACACCAAGTCAACCCTCCTTCAAAGGAGTCAAAGGAGTCAAAGTTCTTTCTTCAATATTTTTTCTTCAAGGACTTAGAGTCTTCTTCTTTATAGAGTCAAGGTCTTCCTTCAAAGAGTCAAACTCTTCCTTTTTGTAAGAGTCAAAGTCTTCCCTTAAAGAATTAAAGTCAATGAGAGTCCAAGAGTCTTTCTGCAACTTGGCAAAGGTTTTGACTTCTTGCTTCAAGTCTACAATTGACTTGCAATTTTCGGCCTTGCAATTCGCATAGATCCCAAGAAAATTCCGCACGTGTGAGCTTGATTAGATTAGAATTAGTGTTTCTACTTTCTCGCTTGGATTCTTCTTCTCTCTTCTTGTTTTTGCTCTTGATTCTCTTCTTTTTGAGTTCAGATTGAACTTGATTGGATTGATGCCACAATAGGTCGAATTCTTCTCTAATATATACTTGTCTTGAGGGTTTGAATGGGCTTCTCTGGCGCCGACTTAGTGTTGGTAGTCCATAAATGATATTTTAAAATCAAAATCAATGTTTCTTTCTTGATGCAATGTGCCCATAAGGGTCTTTCACATATGACAAGGACTATATTGACTCAATAAACCCTAGAGCATGAAGAACGTGCTTGACCTAGATAAGAAAATAAATATAAAGCATGAATCCCATGCTTTCAAAATTATATTTTCATTTCCATTTTATAATATACAAATTTAATTATGAAGACTGAGCATAGTTACAATTTCCAACAGTTACATCCTTGCTAAGCTCGACTTTCCTTTGGCTAGATATATATATTCTCTAAATGATTTTCTCTAAATGATTTAGAGTTATCACAATGTCCAACAAACGTACCTTTCTTTCTGGTGGTTTCTAGTTTGTTCCTCTTGTCTTTTGGCACATGAAAATATACAGGGCAACCAAATATCTTGAGATGCCCAAATCGGGCTTTACACCTGTGAATACTTCTTCAGGAGTCTTGTTATCGAAAGCTTGATGAGGAACCCTGTTTTTTACATAGACCACTGTACTTGTAGCTTCTCCCTAGAGGAACTTTGACAACTTTTGATCATGTTGCATAGCTCGGGCAACTTCCATTATGGACCTGTTCTTTCTTTCAACCACCTCCGTTCTGCGCGGGATTATAAGGTATAATAGTTTCTTTCTTGATTCCAACTATCTTGCAAAAGTCAACGAACTCATTTGACATATATTTTCCACCATTGTCGGATCGAAAGGTCTTGATCTTCTTCCCTGTTTGATTTTCTATTAGCGCCTTGAAGTCTTTGAACATATCAAAAGCCTCATCCTTATGCTTCAATTAGAATATCCATGTCTTCTTGGAGAAGTCATCAATAAAGGCTATGTAGCAGAGATGGCCACCAAGAGAGTGCATTGGCATGGGTCCACACAGGTCAAAATGAATGAGTTGAAGAATTCCATTGGTCTTATTCTTGTTGGAGGGGAATGGTCCCTTTGTCTTCTTTCCATAGACAGATCCTAGACATACTCCATAATGCCTAGCTTGAATATCAGGTATCCCAGACACTAACTTCTTCAATTTAGGCAAGGCTTCATAATGTAGGTGTGTGAATCTTCGGTGCCATAACTCACTTTGATGATTGATGTCATGGACCATTGCTAGCAAAGGTCTTCCATTGACTCTATAGAGTCATTCAATTTTAGATCCCAAGGTAAAAGCATCCCTCATGCAAGATTCCATAGGCCAGGTGAGGACATTTCCTCTTATGAAGGTTGCTCTCATTCCTTTGTCTTACAAGGCAGATATAGATACCGAGTTCTTCATTAGTCCGGGAACATACATCACATTGTGAAGAAGAATGAATACACGAGAGTCCAAATGAAATTTGACGGAACCAAAACCCTTCACTAGATGAGTAGAGTTATCTCCAAGGATGATTTTCAAATTTGTCTCCCACTCAACTATGTTTGAGAGGACTTCCCGGTATCTATAGAGATTTCTAGAAGCCCAACTATCTACCAACCAACTATCATATGAATCCGGAGGGGAAGAACTTGAAAGAGCAAAAATAAGAATATATTCAGATTGACTAGTGACAACATTATTTTCATACCTGGAGTTCCTTGATCTCTTTTGAGGGCGATGTCCTTCTTCATGATCATCTAGAGCATCTCTTCTTCTTTTTTCATCCCTCCTTCTTCTTCTATCATCTCCTCTTCTTCGATCATTTCCTCGTGTTCTGTTGTTGAACTTGCTGTTGTTGAAGCCTTGATTGTTGTTGTAGTTGGATCTTGAATCATTTCTCTTTTCCAGACATTCCCAGGCATAGTGACCATACTTGTGGCATTTGTAGCCCTCAACTTTTGATAATTCCCTTTTGAATGTTCTATTGGAGTCCCTAGAATTTGGGGGAGGCCTTCTTGAACCAGATGGTCTTCCTCTTACTTTTTCTTTTTGTCTTGAGCAACAAATGTAGAGGGCTCTCCTTCTTTATGCTTTTGAATCCTTCGTCTAGCAATCATTTCGGTCTCCTCTTGAGTGCATTTACCAACGAGATCATCAAATGTCGGAAGCACATTATTGTTGCTTATAGTAGTAATGAAGGTTTCCCAAATAGGAGGAAGACCTTGAAGAGTCACCATCACTAGCTCTCTGTCAGATATAGGCTCTCTTGCAGTCTGTAATTGATCCCTCAAATGGGATACCCTCATGACATAGAATTGTACATATTCCCCTTTGTTCGTCTTCATCTCTTTGAGTTGATTTTTCTAGGAGAGGATGTGATTCAAGTTGTTGACCTCATACATCCCAACTAACTTGTAATAAATATCCTTAGACAACATAAACAAGTAAATGATCTTGCAAACCATCAATAAGAATTTTCTTTGCTTTGAGCTCACCTTTCTTGTACTTGGATTTGGCAGCAGTAGGAGCATTTTTCGGAGGTACATGAACTTTTCCTTCCACATATTCCAAGACATCATTTTCATCCAATATCACTTCCAACATGATCTTCCAAGCAACTAAGTTTGATGAGTCACCTAGCTTCTTAGAATCCTTGAAGTAAGAGGTAGACATTTTGACCAAGTCAAATAGGCTCCTTCAGCGTCTTCCAAAGATGATTGCTCTTGTCTCTTGTCTTCTTGGGCTTGTCTTCACCTTGCCTCTGATACTATGTTAATTTTCCACTGTTTTATGTTGTTACATGACCGGATCGGTCCACCTATCAAATCGGAACTAGTGACCGGATCGTTCCACCTATCAAATCGGAACTAGTGACCGGATTGGTCCACCTATCAAATTGAACCAGTCAAACTGAGACTGGTCAGATCTCAATGAATTGGTCTTTAAAAAAATACATGAAATAATTAGTTTTTAATGAAAAAACTATTTTAAGATTTAAAAACATGATTCCAAACCAATAGAGATAAAATATGCAAAATTTTTTCATCTATATACCAGGTAAAGGTGAATATATCGAATTGGTATCGAGTGCAACACATATCAGCGACATAATACATAATCAATGAGGCTCTAAGTGGTCTCTAGAGTCCAAAAACAGTGTTGTAAGCTATGGGGTCACTGGCTTACTACAAGTCTACATTATCAGTGATCAGCGTGATCAAACTCATCACCATTACTAGACAAGGGATCATTAACATGAGCTACATAAATAATTTGTCTGAGTGTTTGAGGACTCCCAAAACTCCTATGCAACCTTAGCAGTAGTGGTAGTAGTAGCAGCAAAAATAGACATTAAAACTACAAATCACTGGTCAACATGATCGCTCATGAAATTCATCATTGATTTAGCACTACTAAAAATGGGATCATTAGCAAGAGGTACATAAACATCATGTCACTCAATGTCTTCAGACTTGGATTGGCCAACCTTATAATATGATAGAAATTGAAGTTTAACATCCCTAACTAGTGGTTTTGGTTTGAGTGAAGGGTTCATCTCCTCAACCTTATAATGTGGTAGAAAAAGCTTAACATCCTTAACCAATTATTTTGCCTTTGAGTGAAGGGTACATTCTTGTTAAGGCCATGGTAGAGGAGTTCAACAATCAATACCACCAACATTAACAAAGTTCAAAAAGCAATGCCACTAACATCAAGGTTCTTAAAGGGCTTCATGCTCTTGATCAAATGCCAATCTCATACCTTCATGCATCATAAAATCAAATGGAACCTTTGCAAACCACCAAACCATGAAATCCTGAAAGCCATTAAGTCTGCTAAATTTTGAGTGAAGTCTAAAATTCTAGTTTCTCCTTATGAAATCCAATGAGGTCGAAACCACTCTCAAACATCCTAAGTCATTTCATGGTAATGTTAAAAATTTAAGTAAAATGATGAAAATGAAAAATAAAGGAAATGAAGTGGCATTTCTTTTATTTTTCATTTTCATCCTTTTACTTTAAGAATTTAACATTACCATTGATTGCTAGTGTTGCTAGGGTTGATATGTGTGAGGCAAATGAGAGGGGAGGCATGCTTTTCTTAGACAGGTTGCTTTTGGAGGGAAACACCCCAAATTTCCCTCAAAACGACATCAAAACTCACAAAACTACATTCTGTGGGGTCCGATGTTGACTTGGCAATAAAATGGCCAGTTTATGGGAAAATTGGTTGGTTCCTTCATAAACCAGCCGGTTTGGTCTGGTTTTTGTGATTTTTTGGCGAAGTCAACCCTTAAACTGGGTTTTTTGCCCGGTTCGCCCTGGTTGCTTGATGAACTGGTTGGTTTGACCAGTTTCTGGTTCATGTAGACCAGTTTTTAAAACTATGGTTACAATCACTTTAGCCCTATGTTTTCTTCAGTTAGCAATCTTTTCAAAACAATTTAATCTTCCGATAATCAATTGCAATTGTAGATGGAACAATAAATGCAATGAAAAGTACTAGACAATCAAGAGCAATAACAAGAGACACCAAATTTCGTCAACGACCAAGGAAAAACCCCACAAGGGGGAAAACCCTTTAAAATTCTTCTTCTTATTAGATTGTCATAAAATGTTCAGCAAAGAGTACAATGATCCAATTCACCAATGAAGAGTCAAAGGTCAACAGCTTTGACTTTACAACAAACCAGTGTCCAAAATCCAAGAGATGAGCCCAAAAGTCAAATCTGGTCAATGTCAACAGAGTCAACAGCAGTAAATCAAGCCCTAACCATTCAACGTTTTGTGGTCAAATCAGCTCCAAAAAGTTCGATCTTGGCAGCAGAAAATTCAGCCTCTTTTGCTGGTCAAATTCAAGTCAAAATAGCCCCAAAGCAGCCCTCCAAACTTGGTAAAGTCAAAGTCAAGGTCTGCTGAAACCCTAGTTGCAGAACTGCAGTCAACCAAGGTCAAAATTCCCAGAAAAATTTGTCCTTCTTGCCAAAGAATTTGGCGTCGAAAACAGATCCAAAAACTGAAGTCAAACCAAGTCAAAACATGCCCAAACATAAATAGTCAACACTGGTCAAAGACAGATTTCGGCCCTCCTGTAATTCTCTCCCTCTCCAACTCGTACGTGTGGATGAAGGCTTGCAATTTCAGATCTACGAACCTCCAAAAGAAGAAGAAATGAATGTGTGAGATGTGTGTCCAAATGAGGTGCTAATGAGCTGTATTTATAGGTGTTGGAGTAGGCCCAATTTGTCTTTAAAACTGATCTGAACTTTTGTGCACTTTTGGGTTTTCACATTAAAAACAAAATTTCCTTGAACAAATCAACTTCCAAGTGCAAAGAGGGTCTTCTCTGGATGAGGAAGGCTGTCCAGAGGTAGTTTGTCTTGAGCTTCCAATTTAACAAAATGTAGAGGGGCTGCGCGATTAAAATCATTAGATGTTTCAAAGTTGCTTGGCATTGATTTCAAGTTCACTCATCTTGTGTTTGTGTTAGAAGTGTTATCTTTTATGCTCTTTGTATGCACGTATCCAATAGCTATAAAGGTTTACTTATTCTGTGAGAATTACAGTTGAATGAGATCTTATTTTACTTATTTCTCCATTTTCTTTCATTGTAGGTTATGGCTGTGAGCGAGAGTTCAAGATTGCTGTCTGCATTGAAGAAGGAGAGTATTCCTGTGAAGAGACTTATCGTGAACCAAGTTCTACCGCCATCTTCATCTGACTGCAGGTTCTGTGCAATCAAAAGAAAGGTACAATTCATATTCATTTTGGAATTGTTTCTCAATTGTATAAAATGGTAGAAAGGAAACATTATTTTGCCTTTGGCAATACTGCAATTATAATAAATCACTTGATCTGTATTGTAGGAGATGATTCCTGCTATGCAGAACAAGTTTGTAAGGCAGTCTAAGTTTTTTCTTGTTTTGTAATTGGCAGTCAATCACTGACAAATAGAACTTTTGGCTGGCTTGACAAAGCAATGCAATCACTATGAACTTGTGAAGATATTGTTATTACAATATGATAGACAGTTTGGAAATTCTAGGCCTGAATGTTAGTTCCATAATCACCTTATGGTTCTAGCAAATATGTCTAAATCGTTTAGTCAAAGTTATATTGATATTTCTAGTCTGCTAGCACATTTCTTTCATATCATTGGCACCAAAGATAAATGTATGTTATATCTTGAGACTGTAGTCTGCTAGTTATATCTCTTGAATCGATCCCTTTAAATTATCACTAAGAAAGACAATATTTTTAGGGTACTCGAAGGAATACTTTAGGGACTGTATCAAAGTTTCTCTCATAGTCACTGTGCTTTTGACTCTAGAAAATGGCTATCCCTCATGATCTTATGAGATTTGTAGTACAGAGGTGAGGACTGTATATTTTGTCAGATCTCTTCAATGTAGCTATTGGAATATGCAAAGGAAGCTGAAGATTTTTATGGGATCTTTCTTTTTTGATGATTATGTATTCATGATTGTTAGTTTACCTGTTGTTCAGAAAGTGTTTGACTCTCGCTTTGAAAGGTATGCATCAATGGGAGAGCGTTTCATGAAACCCAATTGCCTCATAGTCCCTTTTCATCTATTTTTTTGGATAAAAGTTACTTGGAGGGTGCACTACTTATGTTGTTGGATAAAAATATGTGGAGTGGGTGACATGTGTGGATATATACCCTATCGTGGCACTTGCAGGGTGTTGACCACTTCGTGTAACCTACCTATAGCAGCACACATTTTTGAAAAGGAATTCCACCATGTTCGAGCAGTCAGATATCTAGGATTCGTTGTTATCATTTGTCAGTTTATTAGAGTTGTAAACCCAAATTCTGCAAGTTTATTGTAAATGATGCTAGTATGACTGTTTAATTATGTAACAACACCTAGTGAGCCTTTGATTTTGGCAAAGGATTTCATCTTAGGAAGTTTTCTAACCTCACTGAATTATTTGTGTTTCTAAACACAGATAATTTGCAGAGTTTTTCTTCTAGATTAAACCCCAAAGTTAGGGTGAAATTCATTCTCAAGGTCTTAGGTGAGTCCCAGTGTTATATTGAGTCTTTTGTAAAAGTATGTTTTAGAATAATTTAAGCACATTTGGCTAAATTATTTTATTACAAACGCACTTGGTCTATACTAGATCATATTGTGTCGCAGAATTGGGTAAATCATTAAAGGTCTATGTCTAATGGTGTTTTTCCCTTTGAAGAATTGAATTAATTGTAATATCTTGATGTAAAAATTATTTTGGTGCATGGTCCGTCATATTTAGACACCATGGCTAAAATATTTAAGGGTGGAAAAAATTATTAATACCCATTAGTGTCTATTTATAATTTTTTCTGGCTAATTAAATTAAAATCCTAAGCCAAAAAATTAATTAATTTGAGTCATTTTTTTTTTTTAATTTTTGGTTTTCGGGCAAAAAAAAGGCAAAAATTTAGCCAAACAATAGCCAAAAAATTAAAATTGAAAGAAAATAAAATTCTCTCCAAGTTGAAAAACGAATTTTTGGAGAAGGTGGTCATTCCCAAGGAAGAATCAAAATTGACAAACTCAATTCCAAGGCAGAAAAATCACAAAAAAATATTTGGTACCATAAAGGAATTATTTTTTCAAAGAGAATTTATTTTTCTAGGTCCAGTTAGTTGAAGAAAATTCATGTGTCCAAAAGAAGTCCAATTTCCAAGGTCCTATATCAAGGAAATAATTATTTTTTTAACAAAAATTGAGCTTATGCACCAAGGTGATTAAGTCAAAAATGATTTTGAGAAAAAAATGTTAAAACAATATTTTTTTGGACATACAAAAAAGGGAATTATTATGGAATTCGAATTTTTTCATCAAGATCAAGGGACGAGATTTATTTTTGGCATGGATCAAGCGCCAAGTAGCTGTTATCATCTGGATCCGATAAAAAATGTGCAACTTCTTGGACCTAGCCATTTTCCACTTGGAGGGGGATCTTAGAATACACATTTGGTTAGACCCTCAAGACACATACCCTATCTACGACACAATATGAGCTAGTAGACCAAGTGATTTGTAATAAAATAATTTAATCAAACAACTTAAATTATTCTCAAATCACGTTTACATTAGACTCAACTAAAAAAAAAACACTAGGGCTTACCTAAGACTTTGACGAAGAATTCCACCTTAGCTTAGGGGTGAGGTTGGAAGGAAAAACTTTGCCAACGATTTGTGTTTAGAAATACACGAGTCAGTGAGACAAAAAAACCTCTTAGGATGAAACTTTTCACCAAAATAATAGGCTTACGTAGGTTGTTACATACATTCACGGTCTTACTAGCATCATTTACATTACATAACTTGCAGAATAGGTTTACAATGACATGTAGATTGCTGATAGATGATTTGATCCTTTGAAAAATTTGGTACTTCAACTTCCTTGGAACTTTGGCAAATTGAGTGCAACACATCCATCTAATCCAAACCACTTAATATGCAAATGTTTTCATTTATATATAAGAGTGCATATAATCAAAGTAGCACTTAGGCAATACATCTCTAAACCAGAAATACACCAACAAAAAGGCTCTAGATGGCCTGTAGTATATTAAAAATTTAAAAATAAAAACAAAAATTCATGCTACAACAAATATATACATATCATCAAAATCATTGCCTATATTGGAATCGTCATTATCAATATCATCACCCTCTAGGCATTAAAATAAGACAGAAAAAGCTTAGCATTTCAAATCGAATTTTTGTTTGAGTTATGTGTACATTTTTAATAGGGTTATGATAGAGGAGTTCAACAATGAATGCCACTAACATCAAGATACATAGAGGGCTTGGTGCTCTTGATTAAATGCTAATTCTATACCCTCATACATGACAAAATCCAATGGAAATGTTGCAATGCCCCCCAATCCTGAAGTCCTAAAACTTTTATTTCTGATGGATTTTACATGAGATCTAAAGTTCTACTTACTCCATATAAAATCCAATGATGTTGGAGCCACTGTCAAACATCTTGAAACAAAAGTCACACGTGGTTTTGGCTCACTAATCAGTGGCTCCTCACAACATGCCTTATACATCATGACATGTGGGCTGTATAAAAAAACACAGACAGGTGAACTATAATAATAGAGGCTGTTGTTACATGATGTTAACCTGCTCTGATATGTTGTACCCTAGCACAACAAATCTGTATTTAGTAACATTGTTGATCCCTAAGGTAACCCACTGTATGACAGGGTACACAACCAATATATATTTTTAGAAGCACTGTTGATCCCTGAAGGTGGTAACGCAGAGCAAGGTACTGTACCACAATGCAACATGATTGATCAGAATTTATCATCAATGTAGACACAAAACCAATGTGTTCTTATTATCACTCTAATTTAAGGCTAAAACTAAGGATCATGATGATGCAGCTAAATGAAATCAATAAGATGGGAATGTAAACTTGGCAAAAACAAAAGTCAGTAGTGAAGGTTGGTCATTTTCTTCTTGTAAGCAATGAAACAATGGCTGTAATATTCCTAAATAGAAATTAACAGCAAATACCAAGCAATGAACTAGGAACAATAAAATGAATCAAGGCCACGAACACAAATTAAAACACACAATGAATCCAACAGTATAAACTAAGGCATTTTATTAAATTTCCGGGAAAGAGTACATATAGTGAGCTGAAATGATAGAACCTGGGCTTACTGTGTAAGATGAGCAAAACCCAGAAAAGATAGCTCGAGCCCAAGTGTGAAAGTGTCCCCGGAGTGATCTGTGCATTACCCATAAATAATTTGCTACCGGCCACTGGCTGGAATGCTGATCTCAGGGCGAATACTTGGAATGCTCTGAATTTTAGCCTCAGACTCCTTTCACCAAAGCCACAAAAACCCATAAATGGTTTGGGCTGAATCCAAATGATGTAGAAGCCCTCTAAAGGGTTGCAAGTGGCTCTCTGGCTGGCTATGTGCCCAACTGGAATTTGCCTTGTATTCTGCTCAGAAAATTATGAAACTTCAGCTATGGCCTCTCCTCCAAATATCCACAAGGACCCGAAAAGGGTTTGGCCCCACTCCAAGCTGAGAGGAAACCCACAAAAAGGTGTGAGTTGTCCTGATAGCTGCTGCTATGTTCTGCTGAACGAATTATCTGATGGAATAATTCACAACCTCCTCCACTGAAGAATCCACTTTCCACTAAACGTCTGCCTCCCAGCATGCCAAAACCATCAGCTCTCTAGCCTCCTAATCAACTCCTCTCTATACCTGCACAAGCTCTGCTAGAAAGGCCAACACACTACCAAAAAGTAAGTGACTTCGACCCACAAGAATAACTCAGCTCTAGGCCCACAAATTGCCATCAATATTCTGCTACCCTGACAAGAGAAAATCCTTGCAAGTATTATCCCCAATCTCCTTCAAACTCCTTTTTGCTCAGGCCCTGTGCAGGCTCTGCCAATAACCTCTGTGCACTGCCAAAATCAAGATAAATTCGGCCCTCAATAGCCCTGCACTTCAGCCTTGCAAATGCATCACAAAATCACCGGCATCAATACAGAAAACCCACTTGCAAAATAGCCGGAACTCTAGCCCACAATAGCTGATCCTCCAATGTGTAAATTGAACTGCCTTTGCGCCCAAGGAGTGCGCAGAACTGGGTGAACACCTGCAATAATCTCCATGGAAATCCTGAATTGGATTCCCCAAATTACCTCACTAGGGAGACACTCGAAGTTCTCTGAAATGAGAGTGGAGATTTCCCCTGGAACTCTTGTGCTAAACAACACTTCCCTTGTTGTGCTAAAAAACTCTGAGAGAAGATGAAAGTTAAAATGTAATAATCAAAAAGAGGATCAACAAATGAATCCTTCCTCCTTTTATAATTTCTTTCCATGCTTCTAGACTCTTTTTCCTATTATTTTATTGGTGGGAGCCATTTTCCACAGGTAGATTTTTTTGCTGCCATTTTAATAAAATAATAATTTGCCTCCATTCTCCAATAAAATATTATTTTCTGCCTTTCTCCAATAAAATACTATATGTCCATTTTTTAATTAATATTACCAAAATTGGGCAAAACTCCTTAGCAATTTTGCACTCACCAAATTGGGAATATTACAGACTGTAGATGTAAACTCTGCAGGTAAGTTTTGCATATGACAAAAAGCTGTTTGCAAGTTGTGAAGATATCACAAGGCAATTCTTTGTTTCCAGTTCTCAAATTCATCTGAAATGTGGAAATGTTTTATGATATCTACAATATAATTGATGTACATAATACTTGAGAAGAGCAATGCACAGTGAAAATACAGCTATGAATAAAAAGAAAATACAGGCAAATCTTTTTAGTGATTATCAGGTTTATTTTACTCTAAAAAGCCAGAATTTATTTAACTGTCAAGGAAGAACAGATATGAGCTTAGCCTTTATAGAAAACTAATATGGAAATATTAATCCGGATGAGGTTTTGATGCAGGATCAATTAAGGGCTCTTGATATGATCCAGAAGGACCCAAATTTATCAGATCTCGAGTTGGTCCAATCACCACTAGTTGATGTTGAGATCAGGGGTGTCCCAGCACTAAAGTTCATGGGTGACATTGTGTGGCGGTAAATGTGATCAACCTGAAATTAAGGAATGAATGGCAGGTCAGAAAGTGCATTATTGTGGTTGTCACTGGGTTAATCCATGATTGCAAGCCAAATATAATATTTAGACTGGGTGTAAATTGGAAAACATCCCTCTCCTCAAATCAGTTGTTGAGGATCTTTGAAGTTATAGATAGTATTCAATAGAAATGGAAGAGAATCACAAGAGATGGGAATTGTAAATTTTTTTATTCTTTATCAGGTATGCATGAGATATATAAATGAGCAGTTATGGCTTTCAATCTCGTGTTTTTACTTCTCATGTTTAATATGACATTGAATATTGGCAAGCATACACGAGTGGTTTTTGTTCGTTTCTTACTAACACTGTACTTGACTTTTTCTTCTGGTGTTATTCGAGTGCATTAGTTAAATTGTAAGCCTGATATGTCCTCCAGTACAACTTCAACTTATCCCAAAACTTGAGAAAAGGACCTGTTCTTCAGCTCTTGGATGAAAGTCTTCGCAGTAGAAAGCTTGACATCTCATGATATGATATGATAAGATTATTTAATTTGAGAAAATTGTTCTGAAGAAAGTATTTCACTGAAAAGCTCTCATGATAAAATATAGATTCATTAATCGATGCCCACGAATAACCAATATAGTAGGTCATGGGACTTGAAAGAACATTCCAATAGGGACACACTGTATGACTGCCAGAATCACGTCTAAGCACAAAAAGTCAGAACGTAAAATAAAATGAAGTAAGCTACTGTATGAGAAAAGTAACCAAAAGAAAATTTTATATACGGGAAGATTAATGGTAAACATCCTCAAAAGTAGGTGTAGAATAACAGGGAGAGGAATAGAGTGAAGACGTCCCTGGTGAACCATCAACCATAGAGAATGAACCAATACATTGTTTGGTGATGTCCTCAGGAAAGAACCCAACTTTGAGAGGGTTGGACTGTGAAACCTTGCCAGGAAATTGGGAGGGATCTGCTGAGACCCTCCTCACACTCTAGGCCACTATAAAGAAACTGGTGAGGACAGATGTCTGCTCTGATGGGTTGGGAGGGTGCAGGGTAAGCAACTAATTTATGTGGAGAACTAAGATGAGATGTATTTAGGAACTATACCTCTTCAAAATAATCGTGGCGAGCAAGATCATAATCCCTGTATTTCTTGGATTAATTTGATGCCTCAAATCACTCTAAGATAACAATATTTGTGCCCACCGCCCATTGGTTGAGTGGTAATTTGGGAGCGTCTACCATGAAGAGACTTGGTTGTGAATCATGTGGACACTGTTTGTCCACCAACTTGAAATTGTGGAAGCACTAGTCAACGCTACTAGGTTTTTTACCAGTCACTCTGCAAGTGTGGAATCCTATGCAACTCCATTGTAACATTGTGTTAATACCTAATGGTGCCAAGCTGCTTTGGTATGTAACTTTTCAAGAAAATAAACAAAACTTATGCTTATATATTGAATGTTCAAACAAACATGATAAAGCATTTTTAAGTTCTTCAATATAACTACAAGAATGGTTTAGCACTATGTGGTGTAGTTTATTGCTATGTGGAACTCTCTGCCCACCCCCATAGTTATTTGAACAAATTTCAAATTCATTCTTACAAAACATAAATCTTGGTAATGATAGCTTTATTCTGTTGTTCAAAACTGGTTGTACCAAGTGATCTGTAAATTTCAATTTTAGAGAAAATAACTTGGATTATAAACTCTCTTCAAAACATGAACGTTTGGAGAGCTCTGTTAATTCCTATTTGAATTGTCTAAGATTAAAAACAAAACTATCTAGCAGTTTTAGATACTTGGATAATTGCTGTCACTTTGCCTTGATTCAAAAATTAGTAAGGTATGTTAGAATCTTCTAACTTTAAAGTTGCACATCTCTCCATCTGTCCTCCTCTAATTCACACATGCACTGATGTGTAAATTTGATTTGACCACACATGCACGAGTGGTTTAATGTTAATGATAAGGAGATTAAGAGCTTAAGATCCATCATATACTTGTTTTTGTCTATATACAATTGAATTTCTCAAGGAAGGTCAAAAAAACTTTGAATCAAGTCACTCTAAATTGGAGACAGAAGTAATGTGTAAAAGGAGAAAATGTCCAATGACCCTACACAGAAGGTACAGGATGGTCATGGTCATATATTGTAAGAGGACCGGTAAGGAAAAATGCATCGACAAGAATCCTAGTGTGTAAATATAAAATTGAGGAAGCCTAGCAGGAAGACATTGTGAAGGGCATGGGGAAATCAAGGGCAGTGGTTTAGAAGATCAAGGCAAAAGCCAAACTACAATCGAGTGGAAGTTAGGCTTACAAAAATGGAAACATAATATATAAATGCATTGTCGGATTGTGTTACTCTTGCATTTTTATTGCAATCTGGTATCTGATAAAAAAGACTGGAGGCCTAATATAAGAGGGGGAGATAAAATGTAAATTACATTTAGATTACAAATTATGTCTTAAAACAAAAAAATAAGGCTAGACTCCACTTTCAAAACTGATATTGTTTAGGCTATTTTGATTCAACTTTGTTTATATCCTCAATAATACAATATGGTTGAAACCCTTGTGATAAAGAAATATCTTATTATAATGTTAATAATTAGTTAACTAATTATAAATACAAAATCTTTTTCTTGGATGACCATTGTGATTGATAAGTAAAAAGTATGTTTAGGATTGGGATCTCCCATAGACAAACTATCTAATAAAAGGCAATGAATAAGGAAAGGATGTTGGTATTTTTGCAATGAGAATTTTCCTTGCCCCTTACCATGTCAAAACAATTGCCTTGTCATCATAACTCGACATTCGAGGCAAAGATGTTTGTAGTTTACAATTACATGCTACTAGAGGGCATCCATTGGCACTTGTGATATGCTGGAGCTATGTGAATTACATGCATTTCTCATGTTTGTGAGTTTACTTCTAGTTAGAATTTTGTAAATGTCCTTCCCTACTCATGTTGTTTCAGTCTTTTCTTTTATTTATTTATTTATAGTTTTATGCTTGAAATATTTTATTGTTTTATAGTTTTATGTTTGCATTGGAGGACGTTATCTCTTGTTTTTCTTATTTTCTTTGTGGTCAGCTTTAGCTACTTAGACTTAAGGATGGATTAATGTCAAAAGTTTAGAATGTAGGAAGGCACCACACATAAATTTGGTGAAGTGGAGTGTTAAAGGAGAGGCATTTCAAATTGTTTGTCTGCTAGATTTTTGAGCTGAGATAGTAACACACTCTTGATGGAAACTTTTGACACTTGCCAATCCTAGTAGGGCCATTGACATATGATCCTCAAAAACATGATTTCCAACTTTTTTTGGTATACCCTCAAGTTTGCAACACTGGTTGCCAATGCCAACAGGGCCATTGAGATAAGATCCTCAAAAACATGTTTCCCACCTTTTTTTGGTGGACCCTCAAGTTTGCAACATTCATGGGTGGATTCATTTCATGTGTTTTAAGACTTTTTATAAGTTTATATTTTAAATTGTTGAAAATAAATCCTACTAATAAAAACAAAGTAAATAAAATTGGCAATAATCGCTGTGAAATCCATTAGGGCAGCACTAGGGTTTCTTATTCATTTGATTTCTCTTTTCCTTGACAATTTCTTGTGATTAGTTATTTCTTTTTCTTTGTTATTATATTATCAACATCAAGACAATTGCCAAAACTTCAAAGACAACATGGGAACACAAGATGTAGGCACTAAGCCAGGCAAAACCTCTATGAAGGGGAAAACCTAGTCAAACTCTTCCACTAGTAGATTTAGATTAAACTGAGACAAATAGGACCTAGGATCAAGAACATAGACTCCTTCCATCCACTCAACCAAGTCAACTTCCAAGTCAAACTCTGGTCCATACTTGCACAAGACAACACAATTTTGTTCTTCAATAAAGATCTCGGTCTGCTTTGTGACTTCTGAAGCTCGTAATATATCTTTGACCCAACAATTTCGTGGTATATATGACATAGTAGGCACATATTTCAATCCTTGATTTGTCTTCCATTCCTTCGCTTGCCTTGACTCTTATATTAATGAACTTCACACCTTCTTCTAGATATTGTAGATTGCATAACAAATATCTACTTGGTTCCTCTTGTTCTAGCCATAAGATAGGCTCTTCTTCTAGTACTTCGGACTTCATATCCTCTTCTTAATTGCAAATTGAGTGTCTTATATGTTTCCTTCAATAGGCCGAATGCACTGATGTATATAGTAGTTCAAATCTCCATTATGAGGCCAACTTAACTATTTTGAGGCTAATTCGAAGGATTAGGAAGTCGACTTGGTGGAGGAGGAGAATATACATAAAAATGATTTTTCTTTCTTGACACAAAGATCCCAAGAAGGGTATAGAATGTGGTAATAATGGCAATGACTCAAGACATAATCCTAGGAGCCTACAATGGAGGCTTGACCTACAGTAAGCATGAAACCCATGCCAAAAATCATAAATTTTCCTTTTATTTTTTCTTTTGACATTACATTATGACTCAAATACAATTATGAAGACCGACACTAGCAACACTCCCTCTTATATATATATATATATATATATATATATATATATATATATATATATATATATATATAGGATGAACTCAAAATGATATGTTCTACGAAGAGTCACAACACACGCAGTGCTACATATTAGATATTGTATCCAATAGGTTGGGACTAAGGTGTATTCCAAGCTTTAGCTACTATAGGTATGATTAGGCTTCATCTCTAACACCAACCCAAGGATCTAGGTACCTTATCCAAGGTCGGAGCTCCACAAGATCAACGATATCCTTCCTACTTTAGGATTCAGACATCATCACAGGCTAGTCAAATGTCCTCAAGCATCTTGTCACCCCAAGATGCTTCATCTCTCCTTATTAACTAAATTAGATATATCCATTTGTCCAAGAATGCTTCCAAGATGTTCAACTTTCTTATGGAGATATCTACTTGTACAATCACAACCCCAATTAGTAACAAACTTTCAAATATTTATAAGTTACCACAAATCTCCGAGGATCGTATACTAATGTTGCTTACATCATCATAAAACACATCTCATTGGAAGTTTCCTTCTTCAATTTTTCCAACACCAAGCTCGGCCTCAACACTTCTTCCAAGATATCTAAATCTTGTTTATAACTCCATCAATCAACCATCTATAATGCTTTAGCTAATCTCAAATTTTCATTCTTTCTTCAAGGTCTTTCACTGTAGTTGTCACAATATGTCCTCCCTCTTAACTAGGGAGATATACCTTCTTTTTTTATTCGAGCATTTTCTTTATAACAATCACCTCTTTATTCCAGCCACACAGACTCTTTTATTTGAATCATCATAATATTAGAGAAAATTGAACCTTTCAAAACTTCATTCCTTTAGGAACATCATTCTTTTTAATGGCAACACGATCATATATTCATATTTAATGTTATCATTCTTACAACTCCCTCTTTTCATCATGCTCATCATTATTATCAAGTCATCTTCAATTATGAGGTAGGTGAACATCTATAGCATCTTGAAGATTATGTACCTGCAAATCTTCAATAACAAGTACAACCAAGTACAAATATACAAGAGCATGAAGTTGAGTTTATCAAAATAGGGTTAGCATGTCATCAAAACATTTAAGCTTTCGATATCCAAAACCTAAACCTAGTTAAGTCCATAATCAATAAAGGTTACATCTTTCATACCCTAGACTTTTACATCCATCTATGCTAGGGCGTTTGTCACAAACCCTAGATTCCATCTTTAAGACTAAAGCCTTAGATGTCAGCAACTATATTTAGCATTTCAATCATAAAGTATATTGATGCTGCGTAGGTCTTCATAAAACACATCTCGTTGGAAGTTTCCTTCAATTTTTCCAACACCAAGCTCAGCCTCAACACTTCTTCCAATATATCTAAATCTTATTTACAACTCCATCAATCAACCATCCATCTGTAGTGCTTTAGCTAATCTCATTCTTTCGTCAAGGTCTTTCACTGTAGTTGTCACAATATGTCCTCCCTCTTAACTGGGGAGGTATACCTTTTTCTTTATTCAAGCTTCTTCTTTATAACAATCACCTCTTTCTTCTAGCCACATATGCTCTTTTTTTTTTTGAATCATCATAATACCAGAGAAAATTCAACCTTTCAAAACTTCATTCCTTTAGGAACATCATTCTAACAACTCCCTCTTTTCATCATGTTCATCAAATTTTTTTTTTTCCCGGTGGTTCACGAACATCCGTGGTCAGGGGGTGCAGGCTACGTCCACGTAAATTCTAAGGCTGATCTCTAGGATCAAACCCCTTGACTGTCACAGACCTGACCCCAAAGGCTTCGGGTAGAATTGACCCTGTGACCTCCCGTTTTGGCGAGGCACGACTTGACCAGTTGGGCTAACCCTTGGGGCTTCATCATGCTCATCATTATTATCAAGTCATCTTCAATTATGAGGTAGGTGAACATCTTCAACATCTTGAAGATTATGTACCCGCAAATCTTCAATAACAAGTACAACCAAGTACAAATATATAGGAGCATGAAGTTGAGTTTATCAAAATAGGGTTAGCATGTCATCAAAACAATCAAGCTATAGATATCCAAAACCTAAACCTAGTTAGGTCCATAATCAATAAAGGTTACATCTTTCATACCCTAGACTTTTACATCCATCTATGCTAGGGTTTTTGTCGCAAACGCTAGATTCCATCGATAAGACTAAAGCCTTGGATGTCAGCAACTATATTTAGCATTGCAATCGTAAAGTATATTGGTGCTACTTAGGTCATCATAAAACACATCTCGTTGGAAGTTTCCTTCTTTAAGTTTTCCAACACCAACACCAAGCTCAACCTCAACACTTCTTCCAAGATATCTAAATCTTATTTATAATTCCATCAATCAACCATCCATCTGTAGTGCTTTAGCTAATCTCATTCTTTCTTCAAGTTCTTTCACTGTAGTTGTCACAATATGTCCTCCCTCTTAACTGGGGAGGTATACCTTTTTCATTATTCAAGCTTCTTCTTTATAACAATCACCTCTTTCTTCTAGCCACATATGCTCTTTTTTTTTTGAATCATCATAATGCCAGAGAAAATTCAACCTTTCAAAACTTCATTCCTTTAAGAACATCATTCTTACAACTCCCTTTTTTCATCATGCTCATCATTATTATCAAGTCATCTTCAATTATGAGGTAGGTGAACATCTTCAGCATCTTGAAGATTATGTACCTGCAAATCTTTAATAACAAGTACAACCAAGTACAAATATACAGGAGCATGAAGTTGAGTTTATCAAAATAGGGTTAGCATGTCACCAAAACAATTATGCTTTCGATATCCAAAACCTAAACCTAGTTAGGTCCATAATCAATAAAGGTTACATCTGTCATACCCTAGACTTTTACATCTATCTATGCTAGGGCATTTGTCGCAAACCATAGATTCCATCTTTAAGACTAAAGCCTTAGATGTCAGCAACTATATTTAGCATTTCAATCGTAAAGTATACTAATGTTGCGTAGGTCTTTATAAAACACATCTCGTTGGAAGTTTCCTTCAAGTTTTCCAACACCAAGCTCAGCCTCAACACTTCTTCCAAGATATCTAAATCTTATTTACAACTCCATCAATCAACCATCCATCTATAGTGCTTTAGCTAATCTCATTCTTTCTTCAAGGTCTTTCACTGTAGTTGTCACAATATGTCCTCCCTCTTAACTGGGGAGGTATACCTTTTTCTTTATTCAAGCTTCTTCTTTATAACAATCACCTCTTTCTTCTAGCCACATATGCTCTTTTTTTTTTAATCATCATAATACTAGAGAAAATTCAACCTTTCAAAACTTCATTCCTTTAGGAACATCATTCTTACAACTCCCTCTTTTCATCATGCTCATCATTATTATCAAGTCATCTTCAATTATGAGGTAGGTGAACATCTTCAACATCTTGAAGATTATGTACCCGCAAATCTTCAATAACAAGTACAACCAAGTACAAATATACAGGAGCATGAAGTTGAGTTTATCAAAATAGGGTTAGCATGTCATCAAAACAATCAAGATATAGATATCCAAAACCTAAACCTAGTTAGGTCCATAATCAATAAAGGTTACATATTTCATACCAACTAGACTTTTACATCCATCTATGCTAGGGCTTTTGTCGCAAACCCTAGATTCCATCTATAAGACTAAAGCCTTAGATGTCAGCAACTATATTTAGAATTTTAATCGTAAAGTATACTGGTGCTACTTAGGTCATCATAAAACACATCTTGTTGGAAGTTTCCTTCTTCAAGTTTTCCAACACCAAGCTCAACCTCAACACTTCTTCCAAGATATCTAAATCTTATTTATAACTCCATCAATCAACCATCCATCTGTAGTGCTTTAGCTAATCTCATCCTTTCTTCAAGGTCTTTCACTGTAGTTGTCACAATATGTCCTCCCTCTTAACTGGGGAGGTATACCTTTTTCTTTATTCAAGCTTCTTCTCTTATAACAATCACCTCTTTCTTCTAGCCACATATGCTCTTTTTTTCTGAATTATCATAATACCAGAGAAAATTCAACCTTTCAAAACTTCATTCCTTTAGGAACATCATTCTTACAACTCCCTCTTTTCATCATGCTCATCATTATTATCAAGTCATCTTCAATTATGAGGTAGGTGAACATCTTCAACATCTTGAAGATTATGTATCCAAAACCTAAACCTAGTTAGGTCCATAATCAATAAAGGTTACATCTTTCATACCCTAGACTTTTACATCCATCTATGCCAGGGTTTTTGTCGCAAACCCTAGATTCCATCTGTAAGTCTAAAGCCTTAGATGTCAGCGACTATATTTAGCATTTCAATCGTAAAGTATACTAGTGCTACTTAGGTCATCATAAAACACATCTCGTTGGAAGTTTCCTTCTTCAAGTTTTCCAACACCAAGCTCAACCTCAACACTTCTTCCAAGATATCTAAATCTTATTTATAACTCCATCAATTAACCATCCATCTGTAGTGCTTTAGCTAATCTCATTCTTTCTTCAAGGTCTTTCATTGTAGTTGTCACAATATGTCCTCCCTCTTAACTGGGGAGGTATACCTTTTTCTTTATTCAAGCTTCTTCTTTATAACAATCACCTCTTTCTTCTAGCCACATATGCTTTTTTTTTTTTTTCTGAATCATCATAATACCAGAGAAAATTCAACCTTTCAAAACTTCATTCCTTTAGGAACATCATTCTTACAACTCTCTCTTTTCATCATGCTCATCATTATTATCAAGTCATCTTCAATTATGAGGTAGGTGAACATCTTCAACATCTTGAAGATTATGTACCCGCAAATCTTCAATAACAAGTACAACCAAGTACAAATATACATAAGCATGAAGTTGAGTTTATCAAAATAGGGTTAACATGTCATCGAAACAATCAAGCTATAGATATCCAAAACCTAAACCTAGTTAGGTCCATAATCAATAAAAGGTTACATCTTTCATTCCCTAGACTTTTACATCCATCTATGCTAGGGTTTTTGTCGCAAACCCTAGATTCCATCTGTAAGACTAAAGCCTTAGATGTCAGTGACTATATTTAGCATTTCAATCGTAAAGTACACTGGTGCTACTTAGGTCATCATAAAACACATCTCGTTGGAAGTTTCCTTCTTTAAGTTTTCCAACACCAAGCTCAACCTCAACACTTCTTCCAAGATATCTAAATCTTATTTATAACTCCGTCAATCAACCATCCATCTGTAGTGCTTTAGCTAATCTCGTTCTTTCTTCAAGGTCTTTCATTGTAGTTGTCACAATATGTCCTCCCTTTTTTTTTTTTTTTTTCTGAATCATCATAATACCAGAGAAAATTCAACCTTTCAAAACTTCATTCCTTTAGGAACATCATTCTTACAACTCCCTCTTTTCATCATGCTCATCATTATTATCAAGTCATCTTAATTTATGAGGTAGGTGAACATCTTCAACATCTTGAAGATTATGTACCCACAAATCTTCAATAACAAGTACAACCAAGTACAAATATACAGGAGCATGAAGTTGAGTTTATCAAAATAGGGTTAGAATGTCATCAAAACAATCAAGCTATAGATATCCAAAACCTAAACCTAGTTAGGTCCATAATCAATAAAGATTACATCTTTCATACCCTAGACTTTTACATCCATCTATGCTAGGGTTTTTGTCACAAACCCTAGATTCCATCTTTAAGACTAAATCCTTAGATGTTAGCAACTATATTTAGCATTTCAATCGTAATGAAAACATTTCTATATCTAGGCTTTTATTATCATGCGCTAGAATTTATATCAAACTCTATTAGGGTTTTATTGTAAACCCTAGATACAAGCATCAAACTCTAAATTTAGATATACAACAATTTTGATTAGACTAAGGTTTCAATTATGCAAAAGCTCATACTCTTGGGGTTTCATTTCCTAGGATCTTTCATTAATTGTTTCAAGGGTTTCGTCATAAACCTTGATTTAACAAACCCCAAAGATCTAGGGTTTCATCATATAACCTAGATATCAACAATAAACATTAAAAGGCTAGGGTTTCTTCATACATTACCAAAACCCTAAACATTAAGCGAGTAGGATTTCATCATGAGTTCTAAACCCTAAGAAGACTAAGGTTTCATTATTAACATACCCTAAGCATCAAAAGGTTAGGGTTTTACAATGAACCCTAAAGGTTAGGGTTTTACCAAAGTGAACAAATGATAGTAAGATAAGCATTGATTTATTCTAGAGATTATTCACCTTAAATAAGAATCTTGATGATTCAAAACCCTAGACATGAGGAAGTTAGTAATATAGAGTATTAAAGATAAAAAAAATCAAACCTTCTTATGAAGACTTATTATAAGTCCTTATACATACCTTAAGTTACATCTATTACAAACCTTGTAGGGCTTCTTCTTGAAGGACTCACTCTTGAAGTATTAGCATTTTATGTACCTACAAAACATTTTTACAAACCTTGTAGGGATTCTTCTTGAAGGACTCCCTCTTGAAGTAATAGCATTTTATGTATCTGCAACCTTTTTCTTGACAATTATCATCAAGTACTATGATCTAGAATCTTTATGAATTCCTAGGGTCCTAGGATATTAAGTACAAAACTTTGTCATTATTTAATTTCATTCTTGCTATGGATTAACATATATTTCAAACTACTTATAGACCCTAGACATTATAGGATAGGGTTTCTAAGTAAAGTGATGGTTTTTATATGAACTATCTAGGGTTTTACAATTCCTACATATGATGAGAACTTACAAACCCTAAGCAACTAAACCTTAATATTTTAAACAAAAGAACATATTATACATACGTCATGATAACATACCTTTGTCTTGAAAGTTTGATGTTCCATTGAGCTTATTCCTCTCCTTGTAAGTTGAAGACATATTATTAGATTACTAAACATAAAGAACACAACAATACTTGATTTGGATAAGATCTCCAAGGCATCTTTCATAAGTTGGTGTAAAATGCTTTCTTCAACACTCGTTTTATTGTTGCTTTAATGTGTCATACTTCAATCTTCTTTTTCTTGTCTAGTATTATTCAAAAGATGAGGACTTGATTTTCCTTCAAGGTGATATCAATTAAATACTTTAGAGGTTGCTACAGGGCCATTTAAAGGTTGATACGACTCTTTTCTCAAAGTTGGCTTATCACATAAATACTTTATAATTTTGGGTCACCTTATGAAGCTTAGTTTCTATACCACTATAAGGACTTGCTTTTTTCATGTAAATAAGTGCATGTCTTTAAAATACTTCGAAGACATAAATGTCCATTGTAAGACATGTAACTGTATATTGATTATTGTATATTGAATTGATGTAAGATATGAGATGATTACGAATGATAATGAGGGCCTACTTATATACCCTAGGCAGGTGCCCTTTCATGAATGGTCATGTCTCTAAGATATTCCTCTTCATTACTAATTAACTATTCATTAGTTAATTAATTATTAATTCATTATTATTATATTTATATTTATTATTTTATATGAATTATATTTATAACAATGCATCTCTCTTCAAGAAGCTTTGTCCTCAAAGCTTACTGATAAAAAGTCGAATCCCTCTTTTCTACTCATCGTGGAACTGTTATCTTCGTTGTTACAAGAAGATATGATGCTTTGAGGGATAGACAAAATTGTCGTACTGAGAACGGATCAGACCATCCTAGATTAACTTCTGTGGAATCTTCTGAGCTCTGAAAATTTGTGATGAATAGTTATTGTAACACTGGATTCTGCAAACTTCAGTATTCTTGGGAACAAAAATTTGTTTTTTATGTTCTGAGTGATACTAGTACGTAGATTGATTGGAAAGTTTTCACTTGTGATTCAGATGTCGATAAATAGTTCTTCTGGTTGGACTTTCCTTTATTATTATGGCAGCTTCCTGATTTCCTTCAGGTGCTATTGTTGTTGAGTTGGCTACTAAATCTTCATTTGGAATGTTTATCGTTTGAACTGAAAATTCTGAATATGTTTTAACTTCTCTAGATTTTCTTCTTCTTTTCTTGTGATATCAACTAGATCAATATTTATTCCTTTATCTTCAACTTGGACTGAAACGACTGATGACTTCAATACTTCGTTTTGAAGTCTTAACTTGTCATTTAGTGACTTCTTCTCATTTTTATGTTTTTTCATTTGCGTAAGACTTGGTTATGATTCCTTAGATGTGAAAATTCGTCATTTTTTGAATCATTGACTTTGTCCTTAATACTTTTATCATTATCTTTTAAATTTTTTATTTGCTTTGATAATTTTTTACTAAGGGTTTATAGGCACATTTTTTTTTCTCTGATAGTTTCTCCTTTATTTTTTTTTTCTATTATAGATTCTCCTTTAGTTCCTTATCAGAATTTTTATTTTCTTATTTTAGTCTTTGTTTCTTAACCTTGGACTTTTTTATCTGTGAAAGTAATTTCTCATTGTGATCCCTTAGATGCCAAATTCCTTCGTTGCTTTTTTTTTTGTTTTTTCTTGAAACTGATCTTTGAGATTTTTATATTTCTTCACTGATGCTTTGTTCTTTTGTTCAAGTTTTGTTATTTCTTCCTTTAATCGTTTTATTTGCATTTTCTCATTGTCTTGATGTTTTTCTGTACTAAATAGTCTTCCACACCTTGGACATGTAAATGCATTTTTTTTAATATATATATATATATATATATATATATATATATATATATATATATATATATCCAATTTCATCTAGAACAACTTGGATATTTAGTCCAAAATAGTGATTGTTATGTGGAACTCATCTTGACTACTTCTCCTTCATTATTTTCGAATTAGGCCCAATTTTTCTTGACTTGATAACCTTCCTTGGTATATATATATATATATATATATATATATATATATATATATTCTCAACAACTGTTTTTTGTTGTTGCTAAAAACACGAGCTTCTAAACTACTTAAGAAGAATCAAGATAATCGTATTTGCTCTTCCTTCTCTTACATATAATTTTAAAGATACTTGGAAATATTCCCTTTTGACTTTATCATGCATTTTTTATCAATAATGTAGAAACTTCTTATATATATGAATGTTATCCTTCAAAATTTACATTGGTGTATTTGTTTTTACTAGAGCCATTGAAATGTCAATGGCCAAAGGCCTTATTTTTTTCCCATGGAAAAATCGTAATTTTCATTGATAATTTGAAAATCACATGCTGAAGATGCTGGTAGCATATGCAGTAAAAGTGGTCATAAGCCACAGGCTGTGTTGTTGTATCCAAAAATGAGTCAATCCCAAGTATGGGAGACTATTAAGATAAATACATATGATATGTTCTGTAATATATATACATGACATGTACAATAAACAAAAATTTAATTACATCAAAATTCTCCGCAAGTGACATGAAATCAGGGTCTGTAGGCGCCATCCTGCTGCACATCCACGTATGGCCGATGGTAGTAACTGTAGTAATCCTGATCATGTTGTTCCCTAATAAACCATATCCCCTATGGCTGGAGCGAGGCTTCTTTGGATAGTTGGTTAGAAATTTTGTTGCGCTCCCTATATATATGATGACAAGAGTAGAGAAACCTGTGGTCATGACATGGTGTATCATAGCCTGGGGAAGTTGATGTGTGTTCCCACAACCAGTCCATGGGTCCAACCCAATGCGAACCAAATTTCCATTGCTAATCTTCCAAGTCAATCCATCCATGATATACACAAGCAAGTTTAGGACCGCCCTCCAAACCGTTGATATATTTGATCTGTCCTAGGTGGGGACCTGATTGAGTCCAAGGGATGGAGAGGGGAAATATACTTTTGGGAGACCACCTCTACTCAGAGATTCCTAGAGGTGAGGACATTCCATCCCAATTTTGCTTCCAGAGCACTTGCAAATATACAAAGATTTTTCATACCCCATCCACCCCATTTTTTGGGAAGAGCAAGCTTATCCCATCTAGCCCAAGAAAAAATGTGCCCTTCATGTTTGCCCTTCCAAATGAATCTACAACACAGCTGTTGTATTCTGCTAACAATACCTTTCGGTATCCAAGCAAGTGACATCCAATAAACTAGAGTAGCTTCTAGAACCCCTTTGATGAGGATGAGTTAACCCGCCCTGGAGAGCCATCATGGTGCCAAATGTTCAGTCACCTCTCGATTTTTGCCACCAACCAAATCCAATCTGCAATCTTGTAATTCGCAGGCTTTAACCAATATCCCAAATATTTAAGACCTTCTTCAAAGTGTAGAGAGGTAAAAGAGAAATGTTGATGTGCAAAGAGAATTTTATTAGGTGAGCATCCCGTAGCAGATAATGTGGATTTGAGATGATTGCATTCCATGCCAATGGAAAAACAAAAAGATCAAAAAGTAGTGGCGAAAGTTGTTGTGTCCCCCAATGATCCATTCAGAAAGATGAGAATATCATCAACGAATAGAAGTTGGGTAAGGATACAATTGTTTGTGATCAAGAGAAGATAATTGCTCTGGGGATATGTACTTAGATAAAATGGGCCTGAGTCGATTAGTTATGATCTTGGCAATAATCTTATAGATACAGTTACATAGTGAAATAGGCCGACAATCATTAAAAGATTGTGGATCACCATATTTGGGAATCAGAGCAATAAAAGTAGAGTTAAAGGCATCATACATCAACACCCCCCCCCATCCGACATTCTTCAATGACTTGTAGGAGATCATTCCCTAGGATATCAAAGAAAGCAAGGTAAAATTCAATCGGCCAACCATTAGGTCCAGGGATTTTATCCTTCTTGAACAATTTCAGGGTGCCTTCCAATACCCCCAAATTAACAAGCATTTGTAGGTTCTCTCCCTCTTGTTGATCGACAAATCTAGGGAAAAGGTTTGCCACCTTAATGATCTCAGCAAGATTAGCATCCTGTGAAGCACCGAAAAGTCGACTAAAATGGGAAGTACCGAGGGTAGCTAATTGATGAAAAGTCTTTGCTTATGTACCCCTCATCGTCCTCCAGGAGCCATATGGTATTGGAAACTTGGTGGCAATTTGTAAATCGGTGATAAAATTGTGTTTTCATCCCCCACCTGTAGCCAAATGGCACGGCTCCGAAGTCTCTAGGTTTCCTCATGGTCCTTTAAGATTCTATTTTGATCTGCTTCTAATTTGATGAGTCATTCTTTGGCCTCAAAGGAGACAAATCCACGACCATCTTGATCCACCAGATTGGCAAGCTCCATTTCCATGTCTCTCAGTGTCTATTCATCTTTATTTATTTTTTCCCTGACCCAAACAAAATTTTGTTTAAGGGTGAGATTTTTTTTGGCAAAGACTTCAGAGACAAATTGTCCAGAAGAGGGAGTATAGGTCTTCCAATGCTTTGTAACCATATGTAGGTATCCTTCATCCTTGAGCCAGGTGGAATTGAATTTATATGGTGCCTTTGGTTTGCGGTCAACACAAGAAAATTTGAGATAAATGGGTAAGTGATCGGATAATCCCCCAAATACCACCCATTAACGATATAAAGAGAGATGGTCTAGTAGAGAGTCCTTGACTAAGAATCTGTCTAGCCTCCTGGCGAGCACTTCATATGCAGTCCTTTTATTATGCCAGGTATGTTGCAATCTGGCAATAGGGATATCAAATAGATGATGGTCCTCCAGTAGTGAGCGAAAAAGATCAGATAGTGAGTCCCATTGTGCATTGTGTCCCTAGGATTCAACATGGCCAACGGAGAAGTTGAGATCTCCCCCAATAATAATATTATCATCTTGCATGTAGGTGTGATTTAGGAGCTTGTGCCAGAATATTACCCGATTCATACAGGGTCCATATACATTGATGATTCTCAGCTCCAACCCAAACTCGGAAGTGTAAATATCAACACTAATGATTCCTTCCCCACCCCAAATATTCAGTAATTTTACAACCCTGAGATTTTAACCCAGATCCAGACCACCAGACTGCCCACAAACATCCAAGGCATGAAATTTCTAGCCCAGGATAAGTGCCTCAAGTGTGGGGGTGATCAATGAATAAGTTGCAAGAGTTTCCTGATGAAAAATAATATCCACCAATTCTACGTCTATCAAGTTGCGGAAGGCTAGTTTCTTAGCAGGACTCACTAACCCACGAATTTGAAGGAGAGCCACTTCATGGAGAACTGGGGAGAGATGAGGTCAATGCTTTAAGGACCTTGTCAATGGTAGGTTGGTGGCCATGAGCCACATCTAGTTCCGCCTGGAAGATAGCCTTGAACATATTGGAATGTCGACCCTGAAAGATCTAGTGGGTGGGGGACAATGTCGATACCACAATGATCACTGGGAGAAATTTGTGCAAGGGAGTAGAGGTTATAGTGATGACTCCGACCGGAGTCAGTGGAGAGCTCTGCAGAAGTGATGGGACTGGGGAAATCCAGAATTGATGGGGGGTGAGAGAAAGTAGGCAAGGAAGGAGCTGATGTGTATAAAATAGAGGGAGGAAAAAATGCAGGTGTAGAAGTGCAGAGAGATACACATGGAATGAAATAACATAATTTAGAGAGGGTAAAGAGGAGTTTGTACTCGCATTAGGGGAAGCCTTTGCTGCAGTCGCACAAGCTATGGTAATATGTGGGGATGGGGGGCGAAAAGTCTACATGTGAGCATCACGGGCCACCAGAACAGTTATCGAGGGACCGTCCTCAGTCTGTGCATGTCTCTTGCCATGTGGATCAACTGAAGTGTTTGCTGCAGCTTGTTCTGGACGAGCCACGCCAAGTTGGAGGCAAGTAGAGGGCAGGCTTTGTATAGGTGCCCAATTTTGTGGTACTCCCAACATTGATATGGGACACCTTCATAATCTAAAATTTGTACCCTACATGTATTTCTCTAGTGGAGTTGCAGGTTCTCCTCCAAACCCTCTCTAGTGTCTAGGTGCACTAAGGTACGTGCCATAGTCATGTTCCCAGTGATAATATAGGATTTTTCATAGTCCAATATCAACCCAGGGCATTCCCAATTCTCTTAAATACATCTTCCAACCAGAAGTGGAGTGGTAATGCTGGAAGACGCACCCATATAGGACCAGCCCCTAAGTGTTTGTGCTCTGGGTCAAAAAGTGGACTCCAATGTTTTAGCAGAACTGGAGCAAATTCAATATGTTAGTGTTTTGATAATATCAAGGGGATGAACTAAGGGCACTGAAGTCGTAGCACAAACCAACCACGAGAAAGAATCACCACAGATGGTAGTTCGTTGAGAATCTGTCCCCAAATTTTCAGAATCCATTGACGTAAACGAGTAGCTGAGTATGCTCTTCCATGAACTCTACCCACCAAAACTCGATCATAGGTATCAAGCACGTCGCCCATCTGGAGATCATCACCAAAAGTGAGAGAAATCATCTTTTCCTTGGCCTTGACCCCTTTGAAATTCTTTGGGGGTCAACTCGACCTGCCAGTAGAAGGGATATAAGAGGGGGCAGGGGGTGGAACAGTTCCAATACCCAACTTTCGACCCCAAGCCGAGTCCAAGTGAGGGGGAGAGGTGCCAACAAAATAACCGGAAGTGGGAGAGTTTGGAATCAATGGAAGAGTGGTGGAGGATGAGGGAAAAGAGGATGGGGGAAGGGATGGTTCGGAACTGGGGAGGGTAGAGGGAAAGTGGTCCTAGTGCTGGGGATGACAAGGGGCTCTAAGGAGAACAATGCAAAGGAGGGGTCAAGACACGTAGCAAGGAATTGTAGAGATGTCGGGGAGAGCGGGGGGTAGTCCAATTCATGGGTAAATAAAGCCTCATTAGGTAGCCTGAAAGATGGCAACGAGGTAGTAAGTGGACCGGTCGAATGGATTAAGTGATGAGATGGAAGAGAGAAAACATGATAGTCTAGCATTAAAAAGACTTGTGGTTCACCGACCAAAGATGAGGGGATCTCTAGGGAGATGTTGGAGGTTGTAACCGAAAATGGAGAAACTCCAACTCATGTAGTGAAACACTAGTTGTGACGACAAGTTGATGGCCAATGGTCGGGATCTGCTAATGGTCAAGATCTGCCAACGTGGCTTTGATACCAATGTATCGACCAAAAGCATATATGCAACGAAAATCTTTAAAATACTTCAAAGACATAAATGTCTATTGTGAGACATGTAATTGTATACTGAATTGATGTAAGATATGAGATGATTACAAATGATAATGAGGGTTTGCTTATATACCCTAGGCATGTGCCCTTTCATGAATGGTCATGTCCCTAAGACATGCCTCTTCATTACTAACTAACTAACCATTAGTTAATTAGTTATTATTATATTTATATTTATTATTTTTATATGAATTATATTCATAACAGTGCACAAATCTACTTACACTCTCCTTAATAGAGCTAGATACCTTATGCAAAAATTCTCGTCCTTTTTCACAAGGATCTCAATTCCTTTCTTATGATAGGTTTCAGTCCTCTTCAGTAAAGAACTATTGGGTTATTTTTCTATCACAAAACTTTGATTTATGCTTAGAACTTATACTTTCTAAGGTATTCACTTTACCACAAAGATGATATTTTTCTTTTGATTCACATTCCAGGCTACCTTCTTGAAACCTTGTTGCAAAGGATCGGATTTGAGGCTAATTCTATAAGAGTTACTTCAATTCTGAAGATTTTGTCACTTATATTATTGTGCAGAACTTCACTTCATATTACAAGGAACTTGGCCTTGTCTAGGCTAGAGTTCTAGCTACTTAGTTCTCTTATTTTCCTTATCCTTCAAGCTCAGGTCTGCGGTCTAATTCCAAAGTTATAATTATGTCTAGAAATTTTTGTTCTCCTTCTAAATGGCTTGGCCTTTAAAGGTAGATTTGAAACTCTTGTTTTTCCAACCAACAATGATCTTTTGGCTGCCTTGTTTTTACTAACCTTAGCTTTGACACCATGTTGAGAAATCCATTAGGGAAACACTAGGGTTTCTTATTCATTTTCTTTCTTTTTTACTTGACAATATCTTGTGATTAGTTATTTCTTTTTCTTTGTTATTATATTATCATCATTAAGACAATTGCCAAAACTTCAAAGACAATAGGAGAACACAATATGTAGGCACCTAGCCAGGGAAAAACCCCTATAATGGGGAAAACCTAGTCAAACTCAGACCAAGAACATAGACTTCTTCCACCCATTCCGTCAAGTCAACTTCCAATTCAAAACTCTAGTCCATACTTTCACAAGTCAACACAATTTTGTTCTTCAATATATATCTTGGTTTGCTTTGTGACCTCTAAACCTCGTAATATATCCTTGACCCTGGAATTTCGAGGTATATATGACAGAGTAGGCACATATTTCGATCCTTGGTTTATCTTCCATTCCTTCGCTTGTCTTGACTCTTATATTAATGAACTTCATGTTGATAAATCTAGGGCATAACACTTAAGTGATTTCTCTTCTATTAGTAACTTCTTGTGAGTGCTTTTTACTTCTTTAGATTAGGATATTCTTTTATTTAGGTTATTAGTGTTATTCTTCATCAAACAACTACCAATGCATAAAACATAAAGAGACAAGAGACACAGAATATAGGCTATTAGTAGGGCCAAAACCTCTCCCACTTGAGAGGAAAACCCGAACAAATTCTTCTTCTTATAGAGTCTTGAATTGACGAATACCAAGACCAAGACCCTTGACATATTTGCCACTACAAGACCAAGACACAAAACCTTTTTCCTCTTCCTTGATTCAAAGATAATGAAACCCTTTTCTTCTTCTTCTTCCTGGTTTTCCTTCAGAATTTCGACCCCTTGATTTCGGTCTGCAACTTTTGGTTCAATAAAAAACACTAGTTTGTATAGATGACCAACTTTGAACCTTAACTAGCCTCTCTTTAGAAAGAGACTCCTTCATTTTAATTCGTTGTCCTTTTGACTTGTTCTTCACCCGAATTGGTTACCTTTATATGATTGTAATATTCTCGGCCTCCTTGCTGCAATAGAAGGGTATGCAACTTCACATGTGTGGAGATTACTTAGCCCAAAACAGTCCCAAAATAGTGCTAAACCACTTCACTCTTTCTTCCTCTCCCCTCACTAGTTATAGGGCTTCTTCTTTATTACCTTCACACTACTTAAATTCATAATTACTTCACCGAAAATCTGTACTCTAAAATGAGGCTGAGTAGCTTACTTATAGTTGTTTTCCATCATAAGAAGTTGACTTGTCATCAAGCAAAGTTGACATGTCATTTGGAGAGATGTTATTATTCCTTTTGAATCCGAATTGAAGGGAGATGCTTGTGCTTGTCTTGGAGGGGTATTTATACTTATCTAATGACTCATACAAAATGTAACATACCCAAGAAGGGTCCTTCATGTTAGCGCTTGAAATTTCACCTCAGGCTGAGAAAGGCAAACCTCAAGGCAACATCAAACCATTTAGCCTCGTAGCTAGCCCTACGGGGCAGGAGAAGGCTCTCTCTGGTCTATCTCGTAAAATTTCCAATAGATGAGATGACCAATAAGGTAATACTGATATTAGGCTAGTAAACTGATCAGAAAGATTGATTTTGGGGTTTTTGGTGGCAAATTGAGGGGATGGCAATTTTGGGTGCGGGGATTGGACACAGTTTCTGCAGGGGGTTCTTTGGGGCGAGGTAGGAGACAGTATTGATGCCTTTAACTGAAGTGGATGGTAAGGAATGAAAGGAAGAGAGCTAAAGAGAGCAAACAATGACTTTGAATTCTCTTTAGACAGTAGAAAACATTGAAATTAAACAAACTTAAAAGCAGAGCATGGCAAGCATGAATTCTTACTTTAACACTTCATTTGTTTAATGTGCAGAAGTAAAGAAAGGAAATGAATCACATAACAAAGCTTACAAAAACATTGAGAAACACACCATCAACACATGAGTCCACAAGAATCCCAAAGATGACTGCAAAACCCTGGTCTTCCTTAGCCAAAAATTGCAGAGATACAGTGAAATAATACAATGATAGCTTCTCCCTCAAGAGTCCAACCTTCCAACCCCCGAAAATGACTAAGAAAATACATAATATAGGCAAGCTAACACCTTTCCTTGCCTCTAGGGGTCGAGCTCATCCTTCTAGGAGCTGTTTCAACCACTTCTAAACTTAGCACTAAAAACTAGGCAGTCAAAACAACTTGCCTCTATAATCTAGGAAACCAATTCATTCATTAAATGTTTGCTATTTCATGAATGAATCTTCTAGAAAAGGTAAATAAGTGACATGTCAACATGAAAATACATTAATTACATCAAAGAGGGTGAAAAGTCCCATCTCAAGTCAAAACTGGTCAAAGCTGGGCGAATTCCTGAGCTGTAGATGAATTTCCTGTGAAAACTGCCCAACATGTCGTGCCCCCCTGCCTGACATGTCGTGCACTTTTGGAGCCATGTTTGGGGCACTTTCAGGTGGCCAAATTGGGCAAAAGTAGGCTTGTTGGAAAGGTCTGTGAGTCTACTTTCCAACCCAACTGGAATTTCTGGATTTGGAGTTCCTTTTCCCTGTCAAAACTCAATTCTCCCAAGACAGCTTTCTGCAGTTCAAAAAAGTGGCAAAAAGTCAAATTTTGCATGTTTTTTGACTTTCTAGAGGCCCAAAACTTCACAAAATCTCAAGTCCATCCATGTGCATATGTAACTTTGCATGACAAATCTGGAAATGCTGAGTTTTTGTCAAATGGAGGTGCCGGGACGACATGTCTCACCGGGGGTGAGACACGTTAATGAGCAAAAACCTGTAAATTGCCAAAAAATACCAAAACTGACCCAAAATGCTCAAAATTTTTTGAAATTGTGCTGTGGCTGAGCTATTTAGTGCTAGGCTCCTTCAAGGAAGCCTCGGCCAAGATACGGAGGGGATCGGGCCTTTTTCTCCGTTTTAGTGCCTTTGCCAACTGCCTTCGAAGCACTTTCATCTTTGCTTTGCACACATGCATCCGCGCCCAATAATGATTTTTCATGTTCCTTAGCAGTTTTTTATTTTTATTGGCCTTAGCCAACAGCCTTTTCAAATGAGCATTGTCCCAAATAAACATAGATTCTCGATCTATGGGTCTCAAGTCACCGTGTCTCCTACGAGCCAATTCCCGGTCTTCACGAATTTTCTGCAGCTCATATAGCTTGTG